>PVJO010006578.1:48506-88313 GCA_004026905.1 Hystrix cristata | reverse complement strand
ACTGCACAGGAAACAATACAAAGAATCAGTGCTTGGGACCACATGCTATTGAAAAGTTTTTGCACAGCAAAAGAAATCACCAAAAGAGTAGGGCGAAAACCCACAGACTGGGAAAAAATTTTTGCTAGCTATCCATCAGACAAAGGTCTAACATCTAGAATATACAAAGAACTCAAAAAAATTAAACCTCCTAAATTTATTTTTCCCTTTTGGAATGGGGGTGTTTACACTGTCACACTGTACTTTGGGATTATGTAACTTCGTTTTGATTTTTACAGAGCTTCACAGATAAGAGCTTGCTTTGATTTTCAAAAGAGACTTGGACTTTAGAAAAATGTTGGAACTTTTAAAACTTTGGGGAAGGGATTGCTATTTTTCTGGTGGCATGCAGAATAGTTATGTTAGGTGGAATTTTGAAATTGCTATTGTCTTTATTTGGAAATAAAGTATGATTTAAAAAATTTGGGGGGTATGAAGTTTATTTAGGGGTGGAATGTGGCTGTTAGGATGGAGGTTAATTTAATTGGCTTTGGGATCTGCCCAAGGATTGGTGGAGTGCACTTCTGGGTGTGTCTGGGTAGGTCATCATGGCATGACTTTAGGGTCTATGTCTGGTCACTGGTCCCTTTCTCTAAGGCATTTTTCCCCTGTTCTGCTTCCTGGCTGCCACTAACTAATCAATTTTGCTCTGCCACACCCTTCTGCAAAGACATTCCTGCCTTGGACCCAGCCAACCCTGAAATGAAAACCTCTGAAACTGTGAATCTAATTAAGCTTCTCCTTTCAGTTGTGGGTGTCAGGTATTGTGTCCCAGTGACAGGAAAGCTGACTAATACAATGGTTTTTCTGTCACCTTAACTGAATGCTGGGGAATTTTTTGAGGTCTCTTCACTCTGACTGTAGTGGAAATATAATATATTTGAGCACCGTGCAACCATTTGAATTTCTGTTTCACTTAACTCCATAACAACTTCTTGATGGGAGGCCATGCACAATCCTGTCTTGCATATGTGTAACCCAACCCTTGGACAAAGACTTATGGGAATCCCCAGCAGAGTTACTTGTGAGCCTTGTTGCACAGCTCCCTCTTATCTGGTATCCTGCTCTCAAATTCAAGTCCTCTCGGGAGTGTCCGGATCTGCCCGGATTCTATTTCTCTGTGTCTTGCTCTGGAAATTGTCCCAAGGAAGTGAACTGACATGAATGTGGGGCTTACCTTGTATCTTTTCTTTTCTTTTATTTTCTTTTCATGATCAAAATCATGCTTTTCCTATTGTTTATTAAAATAATTGCTTTATATTATGTTCACTTTTATAGTTTTTTAAAATAGTGGGATGACATGTTTGCTACTAGTTAATTGATTATAAACAGAAGCAGAAGTCTCTGCTTTCTTGTGCTTTAATTAATTCTTTCTCACTTATTGTTATTGTTGATCTTCTTTTTGTGTGGCACTTGGGATTGAACTCAGGGCATTCTCACTGAGCTACATCACTAGGCTTTTAATTTTTTTTTAATTTGAGATAAAGACTCAGTAAATTATTATTGATGTATCTATCTAGATTTTATATTATATATATATATAATCTAGATAGGTAAATATGAATATGGGTATGTATTTTTTCCACTTAGCTTTCAGCCATGCAGATATCAGAATGAGATAGATAAGTACATTTTATCTCCTCTTGATTTCAATTTCGTTTGTTCTCCGTTGTGTTATGGGCACATGTCGTAAACCCTTCTGTAATCTCTCCATCTCCAGAAATTTCCTTAGTTTTCTAATCTCCTGATAAAGGAAAGGATAACTAAATTTTAATTCACCTGAGTTTGATATTGGATAGCTGCCAAAAATACTTCAGCCCTTCTTAATTTTGAGCATGGTTGACTGGCATAACGTGGGTATCCAGAGAAAATGTGTTGCATCGAACATCAAGCCCAAAGAATAGGTGGATTTCCTTTCTACTTTGAGTTTCAGTAACGAGATTTTTATCAATTTGGCAATCTCTAGCTAATTATTTCTCACTTTCTAAAACCACATTAACACAAATAATCCAGTGAAAGTCTGTCTGATATACCTTGAATTAGCATACGGGATCATGTAACCTCAGTACTTAAGTGTTATCTCCAAACATTTGAGACAGAAATAAGTCTGAGGAATGCTTATTTACATTACTCGTCACATTGCAAATAGGGGAAAAGAGTGTGATGTGACCAAAGATTATGAAGCCAGTACTATACTAACAATATTAGTAGCTTATATTTTATATATTTTACACAGTTCCAGGCAGTTCACATGTATTATTTTAAATTTTTACAATAGCCCTATGACATAGGTTCTATTCTTTCATTTAACAGATGAAGAGTTCTGTCACAGAGTTGTTAATTAACTTGTATGAGGTTGTAGGACTGGTTGTATGACTAAGCTCAGATTGCATCTGGTTGGCTTGTTTCCAGAATGATGTACCTAACCCTTAGGTAGGAGTAGGAAGCATCATCATTTGATATCTGTACTGATAAACAAATATGCCTTGCATCCTCAGTCATTATGCTTACAGGAATTTTAAAATATGCAAATAATTTTAATAAGCATCAAGAAACTGTGACATTATTTTAAGCTAAAGATGATTTCTTTCATTTAGTTTAATCACTTAACTATAAAGGAGATGTAGCAGTATTAGGTTGCTGATGACCGGTTCTCCTATTGTATAATTCTGTACTTGTACCTGATCATACTACAAGTCAGTTTCTTCACTCAAAAATACAACACATATTTAGCACTTAATATATGACAAACACTGTACCTGGTGCTAGAGAATTAATGATTAACAAGGTAGATACCTCTCATGATAACTGAGATTATAGAACTAGACAATCTTGAAGGTCCCTTCTGGGACTAAGCATAGTCACGTCTGTCAGTATTCTAGATGCATTCAACACTGGAAAGTGCTGATTAAATAGCCATCCAACAAACTGGAAAAAATGTTTCACACCTGGACTCAAAACTGATTTAGACATGAACTCCTTTGTTACCACAAGACTTCATACATAATTTCCAAGTTGCTGATGCAAATAGTTCTCTCTAGAGCAAGATTACTAAAATATGTCCTTCCTGCTTAGTGCAGGCCCTGGAACAAAAAAGCCGCGATAATCCTTATGCTCTCCTCCTTTCTCTCCATTTTCCAGTTTGACAAAAATTTTCCCTCACAAGAATTTGAAGCTTTAAAGAATAGGGACAATTACACTCAGAAAGCAGCATTTGGTAACCAAAATTTGAGATAAGTGAGTAAACAGGAGTCAAGTTGCTGAAAACCCACATTTGTTGGCTTTCAACTGAGGATTCAAGGGTAGAATTCAACAGGTCCCTCTTTTGTTCCAAAGAATCTGGGTATATATGGCCTAGTCCCTTTCTTCCTCTTTTTGCTTTGACAATGAACCTGCCCGCAGGGATCACATATTTCTCCCAGCTCCTCCAAGCTATAAGTTTAGGGTAGCTTCCCATTATCAGTACATTGTATCTGAACATGGAATCTATATTTGGAAGTGGCCTGAGATAGAGTTTGAAATTCTGGCAAAAGCCAGACCATGGATAACAAATTTCTTTCCCAGGCAGTGTACTTACAAGCAGATGCTGGACTGAAAACTCTTAGTTTTATATTTGTTTTCTTACCAACATGAGTAAAAGAAGAATCAGAATACCATTTTTCTATTTTACACTTATGTACTCATTCATATAATCACACAATAACATCATCTACTAATATTTTTCATTTTTTTGGTGATGAACCCAGGGCCTTGGGCACGCTAGGCAAGTGCTATACTTATGACCTATAACCCCACTCCTCATATCTATTCATTTCGCAGATAAAGAAATCGAGGCCTAGAAAAATGAAGCAATGTGCCCACATTACTCTGCTTTTTGGAGGCAGAATGGATTGTTTTCAAAAACAAATGTGATCATAAAAAGAAACAAAGCAACTAACACATATCAAAAGAACCTAACCCAGACGAGTCTAATGTGAGAAAAATATAATCCCAGAATTAGGTTTAATTTAACTTATTTCTATGAAAACTTATTCAGAGTAATTTTCTTTTCTTTCTTTCTTTTTTTTTTTCTTTTTTTTTTCTGGTACCGGGGATTGCATTTTGGTGGGAAGGAATGACACAGAACCTTGATTGTTTCTAAACTTGGGTGTGGTCACTAAAGGAGAACAACTATTTTAGATGGAACAATATTGTAAATATTCTTCACAGAATGAGATCTAAGGTCCTGTTTCTTCTAGTCCCTGTTCCATGCTAAAGGCCGAAGTGTCCCAGCCACTAACCTGTGCCATGTCTACTCAGGCTATAACCACTAGATTCTCTCAAAGATTGACTTATCTCCTCAGTGTTGACTCAGAAAGAGTATCATAGGCTGGTCAGTGGAGGCAAGTGCAACAAAAAGATTTTGCTACAAGAAAAGTAAGGGCCCTTGAGGTGCCAGCTTTATGAAGGCAGTTTCAATATGCCAGTGAGTATAGCCAACCCTTAATCATCCTCAGAAAAGTACTCCAGGTAGTGTGAATAGTCCAATTCCTACCTATTTGCAGCCAATAACCTTCTCTGCATCACTAAGAAGTTCCATTTTTTTATCCTTTTTTATTTTTAAATTTATTTTCCATCTTAAATTTAGACTAGAACTCTGTTCCTTTTTAGCTGCACATATCCCCGGAAGGTTCTGCAAGAATATAGTTAGAATGGAGTTTCTTTCTATGTCTTCAACAGCCCAATCCTGAGGAGGTATGGAATACAGATAGATACATGTATCGATACAGGTTGAACTGTTCTCGTCTGTATTTGCCCAAGTTTATTTTGCAGCTTTTTAATGAGATGTCACCTTCCTGAATGAGGCCTTAAGATCCAAATTAAGCTTATTAACAGAACTTGAAGACAAGACACAGCCCACAATAAGACATCAGCTGAAGGAAATTTCCTTCAATGGTTCTTGTTGGTTCCATTCAATTTACTTCAGAGTGTAGTAGCACTAACTGAGGAGCATTGTTGTATATGGGATATCATCGCAGCTTCTTCTTCTTATCCTGATAGGACAAACAGCAGTTTACCAGCTTTGCTTTGGGCTTTATTGAAAGCATATTTTATCAGGAATAATCAGGAAGACGGACAACTGAGAGACCATTTGTGTACTTATAAGTCAAAACAGCCTCCAAATTCAGATGTTTGATGCAGGTCTGAATATCACCAGAGAGCGGTTTAAACATTTTTAAAAAGTTAGTCAAGTGTCTGAATATTCTGTGCATCTTAACATTTTGTTTTGAGCTTGTGGCGTCTCAAAAAAGCCCAAAGAGATTACTTCAGTCCACAGTGATAGAAAATGTGTCTCCAGCACCACTGAACTGAGAGAATTACTTATGTAGACATTTGTATCATATTGTCAGAGCGTACAAAGTCCAATTCTGTCAGAGAACAGAATGACCACTGGCATTACCACTTCTTTAAGAAATGAGATTGGATTTTATTCTGTACTTGGGGGAAATCTGCAAAAGTTTTAAACATGTAGAGTAAGTGAAAGCTACCCATATTCTAAACCTTGATGAATAATTAATGTTAATAGTTTGGTATACTACATTTTAAAAATATATTTTACACCCAGATGACATTACTCTGGGAATGTAATTTTATATAGAGGTTTTTAGAATTACCATGTAGGAATAATTTGTCTATGTTATATGCTCTTTTTTTCAAGAAATTTCTTTCTGTAGACATAATAACTACATATTTATAGGATGCAGTATAATAGTTACATGTATGTAATGGGTAATGATTAAATCAAGGTAATTATTATTTCCATCTATGCAAATGTGTGTCATTTTGTGTGTGTGTGTGTTGGAGACCTTCAAACTCCTCCTTTCTAGGTTTCAGTAAAATATATGATAAATTGTGGTGACCTATGGTCACCTAACTGTGCTGTACAACATTAGAACTTAATCTTTTTATGCAACTGTATTTTGGTACCCATTATTCGGTCTCCCTCTTTTCACCCTCCCTCTACTATTCTTCACCTCTAGTAACCACCATTCAACTGTCTGCTTCTATGCAATCAACATGTTTTAGCTTCCACATATGGGTGAGAACCTACGATATCTGTATAATGGAATATTATTCAGCTATGAGTAAATGAAAAAGAATGAAATCCTGTCATTTGCAGCAAGGTGGATGGAACTGGAAGATATTATGGTAAGTGAAATAGGCTAGGCACAAAAAGACAGATACTGCATATTTCTTTTTAATGCTATCGTAACAACTGTATAATGGTTCACTTCTCTGTTTTATATGTTCAGCCTTTCCTCAACAGTTTGGTTTCCTGAAAAATGCAGTAAACATTATTATGCTTAAATTTTTTTCTGCATTTTACTTTTCTTCTGCTAGAATAAGCTGCTGAACATAATACTGCCATTGAGGAAAGACTGCCTCAGTGACACAATTGTTGAGAGCACGGAATTTTACTCTGTGTTCTTATGGGGTCTGAATCCACTTGACTATTGAATTTCCACCTAAGTGCTGGGTTCGTCTCAGATAAATCTTAGTTAAACTTTAATTTTTCTCTTAAGCTTTTCTGGAAACACCAGTATTTGTATCCTAGTAATAAAACCATCAATTTAGTAATAAACAGTATATGTAGTATACAATTCTGCAGTATTCCAAGTCTTTGGTAATTTAAATAACCCAGGGTAATTAGATCTAGGGCTGGTAAGATTTTAATTATATATTTTAATTTTTGATTCAGATCACTAAATCTTGTATGGAAAAGAAAAAACTATAATAATATAACTCTTAATTCTACCATTGTTTCTGATAAGAAAAAAACAGTTTGATGAATATATGAATAATAATGGGATATAACCCTATTATATTGCAAATTCTATATAGCAGTTATTTAATAGCATTTAAAACTTATTACCACCTTTGAAATAGCAATTTGCTTACTATTCAGCTGTTTTTATAATTTTTAAAAATAAACATCGAAGATACCCCCAAAGTCTCAGGATTTTCTTATAATTTGCGCTGCTCATGAATGATAAATTTAAACCATCTATGTACTTTTCTACAAAATTTCTTTTCTTTGTGTTTTTGCTTAGGCTATACCTTATGCTTGGAATCCATTATTGTCTCTGGCCTTCCTGATAAACTTCTGTTTACTCTTTAGAATTTAAATGTGCTTCAGGGAGTCTTCCTTGACCTTTGTAGCAAGATAATTGCTTCCTCTTTCGGGCTCTTACATTATTTTCTTCATACCTTTATTAAAGAACTTGTCATATTGTTATAATTGTTTGTTCTGTACCTGCCTCTTCCAGTAGCATGTGTGCTCTGGAGGAAACAGACTACATTTATAGTTTTCTTTGACTATTTAGAAAAGGGTAAATATTTTTCACATGCTTGTTGAATAAATGGATTACTATATCTAATTGACTTTTGTTGACAACTGAGTTTACTGACGGCAGTGTTACCTAGTGCCAGGAAAGGGTAGTAGAGCAGGTCCCTAAGTAGAGTATATAGTTATTTTTAATAGAAACAGAGCTAGAATTGTAGTTTTTAAGCATGGATGCAGATTAGTGTCACCTATGAAACCTTGAAACTTACCCATGTTGGCTTCATCTCATACCACTTAAATCAGATTACTCAATCTAGGGCTCAGATATTTCCAGATAATTGTAATGTGGCAAGGTTGAGTCCTGCTGATCTTGAGAAATCCAGGATAGTCATAGTGTCCATCTTGAAATGACAACAGGACGAGATGACATATAACCACAAAGTTAAGGACTTGAACCTAGGAATGAAAGCCAAACTGATACGAGTCCATGAAGTAGGGAGGAGCCCAGATTATCACACAGGTGATAGAGATCATACAGAGTAAAAGGCCTAAGTAATGTCAAGGGCGGTAGTAATAGCTAGATAAGAATCAGAAGCCAAGTATGCAAAGCTTGATCTCTGATGATGGTCAGAGGACAATCAATTGCCTAAGATTATAAATTCCTGTGGGCTATAGTATAGGTCTATCAAGCTTGACAAGTTTATTGGGTCCCACCTCTGCAGCTAAGATGCTCCAAAACAAATTGTGGTTCCTGTAAAACTGAAAGATTTATATATTCATCCAAATCCTTCTTTTTCTCATTATTTCTGTCACCAGTGTTACAAAGTTTTGAAAAGAAATGTGGGAAAACACAATTACCACAAAATTTCTCCCTTGCCCATACCGTGTGTGTGTGTGTGCATGTGTGTGTGTCTTATGATCATAGTAGGCCAGAATTGGGAAGGAACCCTTGGAAACAAATATACGATTTTAATCTCATAGATTGCAAATTTAAGCAGATTGACAAGCACAGTTTCCTGGGCCAGCACCATCAACCTGAGCTGGGCATTCGTTAGATTCTGCCTACTCCACAGCTGCTTAATCAAAATCTTTGGGAAAAGGGTCCTGAAAATTGTGTTTAGTGAGATATACCAGAAATCTTTAAAATCACATTGTTCAGGAGCATTGGAAGAGAATTCATTAGAATGTACTAACATGCATCTTTTGAGATGTGAATAATATTGAAGTTCTAGTGCAAAGATAATAATATTGTTGATGATGAATGTGAGTCCAAACTGTAAATTGGAGAAAGTCTCATGAGTTACTAGATTTCTTTGTGGTCAAAGCTAACTGTGCATCACATCATCATTCTCTAGTCTAGAATAAGAAAAGAGAGAGAGAGAGAGAGAGAGAGAGAACGAGAAAGGTGAGTTGGCATTGCTTCCCAAACTGTTGTAGCTCTTTGTCCTGTCTGGACAAAACTCAGGTAATAACTCTGTTGAAGGTACAGATTATAGATTGGTTGTGCTTAATTTTAAGATAATTATGCCTGGTCATTCAAGCTTATATAAACAACATATGAAGCAAAACTCTTAAACTATAACTCCAGACAGTGTTCTATCTTCTCGGTTTTGGTTGGTTGTGGTAAAATATTAGAGAGTTTGGACAAAAAATTGTCTTCCATTTACTGACATGCTTGATCTTATTTATAGCTATGATGAACATTTGATGGCCCAGAGTCTAATCTTGTGCTTGTCTTGATCTTTTTTTTCTTTGTAATTTTCAACATTTTGCTTTGGACTATAGACAACGCTTTAAAGAGGTTTTTAAAAACTGTTAATTAGTAAGTTATAATTACTTATATTTATTTGTAAAGACTCACATTTATATAGATGTATCCTTTTGTAATATTTAAAAACAAGATAGTTAACATATGGATCTACTACACTAATTTAAATAAGCTTTCCAAATCTCTTATATTTTCAACCTTTAAAAATACATACAACTAAAATTATACCAAGATGTCTTCAACTGAAAGAAGAAAATGTGGAAATAAACTTAGATTTCTAAACTCTTAAAAGTTTAATTTGTCTTTAGCTTGGGATGTTGGTGAAAAGTCCACTATTTGATCTGAATCAGTTCACTCATCCTGTTTTACCATAAACAGTATAGGAAGGCACATGAAATCTGAATTAATATGACAAATGGAGTGCAAAGATAAGAAAGAAAAATATTTTGTTTATATGAAGCTATTCTGGTCAAAAGACCCCCCCCATAAAAAAAAAGAAGGAAGGAAGCCCGACCTAAGGCTAATATTTGTTCATTGTGATAATAAACAGCTTCCTGTTTTAAGTTTCTATGGATGTGGGACTTAAACTGTTATACAATTACTATGATGCTCATTATGATACCATTTAGTTTTATTAGTATTTTAAATTAGTCCCTTGCTAATTTAAGTGAAGCTCTTCTTTAGCAGCCAAATGCACAAATAAACTGAAATCTATATATAATGGGAAATGTATAATGACTTAAAGATTCCAAATGTGGTACTAATGGCCAGTCAAATCCAGGAAGTACTGTTCCTTAGCAGGGACTCATTTGTGACATGATCATTGATCAATGAGCCATACAAAAAGCTTCAAAAGGGTAGAATGGGACCAGCAATGTATCCGACTCCTGTAAATCTTTGTTCCAACACTGATTTTTCTTTCCAGTGGCTTGTCTAAGGATGCTGTGAAACAGTTCACATGTTGCACTATATAGAGAAATACTTTTAGCAAAGTAATGAGGGTCTAAAGAAATATGACAATAAAATCTTCAACTTGTGACTCTAATACTGGCTGGAACTTGTGCATTCAAAGAACTTGCATTAACCTACAACAACAAAGCTTAATACAGAATGTTACTTTGTTCTATGTAGGCTACAACCATTGCATAAATTATCTTTTTTGAGCCTCACGGTATTTCTATGAGGTAGGTACTATTATTACTATCCCTACTCAGAGATGAGGAAACTAAGGCTCAAGCAGCTTCAGAGTTGCTCAGTTGTAGAACTCTGGAATCTACCATTTCTTTGTATAGAGCCCTGGATTTTAATGACTACTTCACTAGACTGTTTTATTGTGAATATTGGGAGTGGCAGTGGGATATTTATAACTAGAATTTTACTATTTTATCCATATTCTTAAATGCAACATAAAATAAATACATATTAATTTACAAAGTGACAAATTTGCCCAATATATACTTAAAGATGTTGAATTAATTGGCCAGTCAATTCAGTTACAGTGGTCAATCTAGTAATTTGTGGGAAGAAGCAGCCTGAAGACTTCACAGAAGTTTCAGTGATATTCTTCAATAGTTTTTGAGTGATAAAATTTCTGCTGTGATTGGCCTTTTATGAGACAAAATTTCCATTTCTTTCCTGCCTAAAACACTTAAACCACCTTTTGCAGTAAAGGGTGAATCACACTATCTGTGTAGACAATACTGCATAGATTCTGGCTCAGAAAATCATTTGGAGGACGGCAGCCTAAATTTCGTTTGTGGGGAGGAAGCATGATACAGAAGGTACTAATCTGTATGTGTTACTTTCAAATATGTATTTGGAAAGGATTTGACCCAATAATTATTTAGTACCCTTCTGCATCTGCCCTCTAATCACTTTGTAGTTCTGCTACTAAAACTTATCCTTACTCTGTAATTTCCTATAAATTTGTCCATTCACTCCCAGTAAAATTCAAACTTCCCATGCCAGGGGCATTTTCTTTGTCTATGGTGATATTCTCCATAGCTGTCATGGTGCTTTGAACAGAGTAACCTTATCAATTAATATTTTTGAATTAATTAATGTGGTATCAATGGCACATTTGATATCTTTCTGAGTAAGAGGATTTTTCACGTATAGTTTTCATCCAAATTGAAGAACACAGGGTGGCATGATCAAGAACTTGGAGGGATTTTTAACCCTGGATATACCTTAGAATCACCTGAGAAGCCTTTCAAAATATTTGGAAAAAATATGCCTGGCTTATGCCAGAGCGATTGAGACCATTTCTGGTGAGTTTTGAAAACTCCTGTTTTTGTGTGTCTTGTCAAATTTCAGGTTCTGATATATTCTGCATTTCTGGTTCCTAAACTGTATGTTAGATAGCAAAGGCTAGAGGAGAAATAATGCAAAGTTTTAGATTTTTTAGGACTTGAGGGCAAAGTGATATGTTTAGGATCAGAAAGATGAAATGGGCAAATAGTCACTTTTTGTATGTCAGCACCAAACTAAGATTACATGCACTATCTCATGTCTAATATGAACAAGTGTAGGATGCTACTCACAGTGAAGCAGAGTGATACAGGGACAGAAAGCACAGCATTGACTTAAGTTCACTGAGGTACCATTTAAATTCCTCAACTATGACATTTTCTATTTCTTTTGTATTCCTAGTCTGGATCAGCATGTGGCTCTGATGATCAATAAAAGTATGTGCTTTATATCTACACTAGCCATTTGAGGGCAGATTTGAAAAAAATGAATATTTGGATATTATTCAGTATTGAGATCTGGCAAATACAGAAACAGTCAGATGCCCAGGATCTACTTATATGATTTAGGGCACCAGCGAGCTTTTGCTGTAAGATTTGAACTTATTCCAACACTTCTTCTTTTTTTTTTTTTTTTTTTTGGCGCTGGAAATTGAACTCAGTCCCTTGTGCTTGCTAGGCTAGCGTTCTACCACTGAGCTAAATCCCCAACTCCCACTTATAAGTATTCATACAGAAAATTTACTATGTAGGAAAGATAACAGATGATAATCAGGAAGCATCCTTTTTCTCTGGATTTTATGGGATATTAGTTGTCTGGAATAATAATTCAGGACAGTAGAATCATAAAAATTATTTTGGATTCACATTTTCAGTCATGTGTAATATTCTGCAGTATGGAACCCCACAGCAAGGGTAATGGAATCTAAAACTCAAGGCACTTAATTAAAATGAGATTTTCAAACAACAACTCTCCTGTTTTCTTATTCTGTCATTAACCTAACAGCTGTGTCTTATCTTTTCTTTCTTTTTCTGCCTAAGGTCATATACCAGATCACAATCTCATGTTCTTTCTGCATGTTTTCTGAACATCTTTGTAAATCTGAATCTGTGTGTGAGTCTATCTACAAGATAAATTCTAATTCCAAGTGGAATTGTTGGGCCAGTGAATATATGAAACTTGGTGAATTCTTGCTCTTGACCCTTTCGACCAGGTTAGCCAACATGTTCTGTTTTATTTCTTGTTCGTTTTCCTTTTTGGTACTGAGGATTGCACCCAGGGCCTTCACATTGAGCTACATTTCCAGTCCTTTCATTTATAAAAAAAATTTATATTTTGAGACAATGTCTTTCTAAGTCGCTAAATTGCGCAGGCCAGGCTTGAACTTGCAGTAATCCTGCCTCAGATTCCCAGAGTGCGTGAACCATCACAACTGGCATCCTGTTTTATTTCAAAATGTGTAATCCCTCAAATTCTAATGCATAACATTTCATGTGTAAGGCCCTTGCTTTCTTTTTTATACTTTAAAAAACTTATATATTTGTTATGATTTGGGCCTAGATGTCTCCCCAAAGCTCCACACAGTTATAGGTGGGGCTTTTTCAGAGATGGCTCAATCTAGAATGTGCAATGCTGGGATTAAGGGTGTGTGATTACTAAATCAGTCCACTGATTGTTTTGGTACCACCCTAATCCCCGTAGCCTAGATAGAGTATGAAATGGGCAGAAAAAAGCTGCCCAGTTCCCTTGCTTGCTTGCCTTGCTGCTTTCTGCCTACTGTGAATGGTTTCTCCTCTGTAATGCCCATCTGCTATGCCACTCTGCCTTGGAGCCAGCCAAGTGTGAACTGAAACCTCTCTAAACTGTGAGAGTTAAACAAACCTTTCCTCCTTTAAATTTGGGTGTCGGGTATTTTGTCTCGGGAATGAGAAAGGTAACTAGACTGAATTCAAACTCTGCATTTACTTTCATTAATCATATTTTCATACACACCATTATTGAAATGTATAATGATGATCAGATACGTGCTGCTCTTATGTAGTTTTTTTTGTCTGTACCCTTTTGTTTAACTCTCTTCTGATGTTTTCATTCTCTTCATTAGTGCTCCCCTCTTTCAACAAACCCCTTAATATGTCCTACTGTGTGTTCACAAAGTACATTGTTGTGTGTACTTTTCCTTTTTTTCATTTTCCTTTTCTGCCTCTTCCCATTTCCTACTCTTTCTCCTTCTTTGCTGGAGCAAAACATCTAAGGGAGTTGCCTCTTGGTGCAATAGACCCTGCTTCCGGCTAAATACACGCTTTATTACCAGTGCACATGCAGTGTGCATTTGTTGCGTGTCTTTTTTTTTTCTTTTTCTTTTTTTTTTTTTTGAGACAGGGTCTGGCTATGCAGAAGGCTGGCCTTGAACTCACTATGTAGCCCAGGCTGGCCTTGAACTTGCAGCTATCCTCCTACCTCAGTCTCCTGAGTGCTGGGATTACAGGAGTGTGCCACCACACCCAGCTATTTGTTGCATGTTTTGCACCATGTTAATTACTATGACACATACATGTAACTTATTTTAGTAGTCTCCATATAATGGTGTGCATTATGTGAAAGATATTTGTTACTTGGCTATCCATGATTTTATCATCTTCTATGAAAACTTTGTTTCTTTTCAAAAAAACAATTCATTTTATATAATTAGAAAATGTATTGCCTGCCTTTGTGGTGCACACCTGTAATCTCACCACTTGGAAGGCTCGCCTCAAGTTGGAGGCCAGCCTGGGCTACATAGTGAGTTCAAGGGCAGCTTGAACTATATAGAAAAATCCTGTCTTGAAAAAGCAAAAAAAAAAAAAAAAAAGAAGTGAGGGGAGAAATGTGTGTGCTTATTCTTATAACTTTGTAGGCACTTTTTATCGAGCCCAATTTATTTTAACCCTCCAACTAGATTTCTGCTATAAAATTGTCACCCCATCATCATTGGTTAGTCTTGTGCTTGGGAGGCAGAGAGCAAGAAGACACATGTTATGGCTGACACATGTTATGGCTGGAGGTGAGGGTACTATTAGACATGAGTTGGAATATCTTTTACTTTTAAGACCTAAGCACTTCTAATATTGGATCTGAGAGGGAAAATAGAAGAGGTGGTAGATACATTTTTACATAACTGATCATCTTTCGTTAAGGAAGTCTACTGTGGAGCTGGGCATGGTGGCACATGTCCATAACCATGGCACTCAGGAGAGTGAGGTAGGAGGATCTTTGAGAGTTTGAGGCTAGCCTGGGCCACATAGTGAGTTCAAGGGCAACCTGACTCACATTAAACAAACAAGAATTCTAAGATGGTCTCTTTGTATTGGCTCTGACTTTATCTGGTTCCATCTCCTACTGGCAGACTCAGTGATGCAGTGAGTCCACATGGTTAGTTGTTGGTCCTCCTAAGAATTTTTAAGCAATTAGAGATTCTTTTCTTCATGTTCAATGGTTCAATTTCCAATTCCAGGGTAATATGAAAATTCCTCCAAATATCTTGTTACATACATAAGAAACCTATGCTAAAATTTAGAGGAGATTAAATAAACCATTCCTCATTTCAAACCTGTAGATCTAGACTTGAATCAGCTATATGTATCAATTTATCACCATTACCAAACTTCAGGCTTGTTACGTGCTCAATGGAACAAACATCATAACTGTAGCCTTCCTATTTCCCTCTGGTCCAAATTTATTTCCTCCTGTGAGAATTTATTGCACTAACAGTCTAAAAAACTGATCCTCCCACAGATGTCACATATGATTGATGAATTCACTTATAATACAAAGCTCTATGTCCTCACAATTATGAAAAATTTCCAATGAGCTAGCAATAACCTCTTCTACTCAGGGATGTATAGCAATCTAATACAGTGAGTGATATTACTAAAGCTATTATCTTAAAACTGCTCTTATTTATTAAGAAAATTTTCAAATGTGGATGTGTTTATTAGTACAAAATTATTAACATATTGCACAATTTATCACAACACACAGTTGAGAACTGTTGGACTAAACTAAAAAGCTTAGGACTTTACATTCTGTATTTTTGTTTCACAATGAAATTTTGGTGTTCCTAAAGATAAGAATTGTAGCTGATGTATACACAATGCATAATTTAATATATTATATTTTATGTAGATAAAGAGAAAGATAGCATTCCCAACAAAATGTATAGTAAAGCACTCATCACGTTAGTAGAATTGGCACATACAGTCTTAAGCCAAGAGTGACTAAGGAAGAAAATAAATAATTTATAGACACAAAATATTGCAGTTAAGTCCCTAACTTATGAACAAGTTCTGTTCTGGGAGAATGTTCATAAGTTTGATTCATTCATAAGTCTGACAAAGTAACTTATTCACTGTATATTGCTTTATGCTTCCTAGCAGTCCCCTCCACATCACCACTACTTTTCCTCTTGTTTCCAGACATCCTGGGCTCTGATTGAGCACTGCACTACTGTACACTATTGCACTGTACAGTAAGTACACAGCAGTATAATTGTGATGATGTCCAGCAGACATGTGAGATACTTCTGCGATTTGTTTGCATTTACAAATGTTCATAATGTGAAGTCCTTTTGTATCTGTGAAAGTTTGAAACTCAAATGTTCATAAGTTGGAGACTTACTGTGTTGTTGTTAAAGGATGTTAGGTGTTTGATATTGATTTGGCATTTGTTGCACCTTCTACATTCTGTTTTAATGTCAAAAAATGCTAGGGATGGATACACAGCCCTGGCTGACTGGATGGACCCGTGAGTTGGTCCCTGACCAACTCCACAACTGTGGATTCCACACCCTGGCTCAGCCACTGCCAGCTTGGAGCTGGCTCTGTATTGCTTCTCCTCTGCATGGGACAGCGGAACTGCCAATCAGACAATGGACCTGATCTTGTACAAGGAAAAAGTCTGGAATAGGGGATTCAACCTAGCTGACTAGAGAAGGAGTCACATCATAGAAGCTGAGGAGAGATCCACTGAGAAGAAAGGATCTGGAAGACCCACTATGGCTGAGTAGAGGAAGAGCCACATCAGAGAGACTCAGAAAACAGACTAGATACACAGAGAAGAAGAGAAACTATCATAAAAGAAAAGAGATGTAAGAGATGGATTAACCAAGTGCAGTCTGGTGACCATCTCTGAATTCCGATTTGAAGATTCTAACCCAAAGAACACTACTTGGAGACAATCATAGAATATTCCACATTGGGACTGAGAATCAGCAGCAGTTGAAACCTGTAAGGAAAGTGTAGGATACTGCTTCCAGAGTGACCTTCCACAGTCTACAGTTGGTGAGTGACCTCAGTCCAGTGCCCACCACCACAGGTGTGGAATGAGAGCTGGTGGAGCCACTGTAGGAAAGGGCTTAGTGTTCAAACCATGGTCCCAGAGAGCCCCTGAGCTCCAAGACACACTTCATACTATCGAGTTCACAGAGTGGATGAGGGAAGGAGAGCCACAGGAAAACAGCCAGCAGTTGGAGAAAAGGCTGGAAGGAGTCTTGCTGAGGGGCTGGAGCTGGTGAACACAGAACCAGCTCCTGAAGTCAGAGGCCAGGTTCAACCTGAGTTACCTGAGTTACACAGTATTGGAAGGTCACATTTGCTCTTCCATATCTTACCTATCCTATTTTTCTCCCTATCAGAATGTACTGATAACCATGTAGCTTTTCTCAATTACAAAGTAAACCTCCTTCCTCTCATATCTCACCCCTTCCCCCACAATTGTTTGAAAACGCACAGAATCCACCCTTCAAGTCAACTAAAAGTACTCCAATAAAATCAGAGCCCACATTAAACATTTCTTCTCATCTCTTACTATTCTCCCCTTTAAGCTTCCCCCTTAACGTCTTCCACTGTTCATCCAACCAACTTCCATTCTCCTCCCTCCTCCCTCCTCTCTCCTCTTAACCTACCTCATTGCAGAACAACTACAAGTAATAAATGGTCATAGAGTGCATAGGATGTAGACAGAGGGGGGAAGTGTAACTGCAAAGACTATCATGTAGAAGTGTTGTATGATTAAATCTGTTGATGCTCTTATAGCTAGAAATAATTCTTTCAGCAAAACATAGGGACAGAGTCCAAATCACTTAAAGTAAATAACCAAAGTAGTAAATACTAATACTAGATATACAAAGCTGAAAATTATTCATGGGGAGGCAACATCCTACTAAAAATCCCCATATAAGCCTCAAACTCTCCTCACTCTTCTAGTCCTCAACCTGCAATATCCCCCAAAAAAGAAGTGTAAAAAGGAGGCATATATAAAAAAGAACAAAAACCACATACACACGTAAGACCATGAGGAAGCAAGACAACAGAAGAAGATCCCTGAGTCCTCCCAACTCTCCCAAGGCACAACACGGGGTCACAAAGGGAGAGGGAAATAAATACTAAGTAGCAGAACTCTACTGAAAGTTCATAGAAGGGTTGAAGGAAATAGATGAGTTCAAAAAGGAAATGAAACAAAAGTTCACAGCAATTTCACTCAATATGGCAACTGTGAATTTTGGGGAAATAGGTAAAAAACGGGATGAACTAACCACAACAGTTCAAAATTTGAATGACAGATTCAGCAAGGATATAGAATCCTTGAAAAGATACCAGAAACACCTGTGTCTTAGTTGCTTTTCTTGTTGCTGAGGAAAATATCTGACATCCAAAGTTAGAGGAAGAAAGGTTTATTTGACTCACAGTGTGCAAAGGAGGAACAGGTCATGGTGGGCAGAAGGTAGGAAGAAAACAAAGCAGTGAAGTATGGAGGAAGCAAGCAGCAAGCAATGAGCAACAAGCAACAACAGTCACCCTCTTTCTGTCTGTTTTATCCAGGCTACTCCTCTTTAGGGTGGGTAGTACTCACACCCTAAATCCTAGCATTGCACAATGAATCAATCCGAGCATCACATCCTCGATCCCAGCAGCACACACCATAAATCCAGCCACCTCCAAAAAGGCCCACTTAATACCACATGAGGCTTTGGGGAAACATCCCAATACAAGCCATAACAACCTGAAATAAACTGTGTAGGATTCATATATTGTAGAAATGACCAATGAGAAGACAGAGTGTGATACTGAGAACAGAATAGTGAATTACAATGAAGTACTCAAGGAAGCTGCAAAGAAAATAAGAGGGCATGAGAAAATTATCCAACAGCTACTAGATGACAATACGAAGACTAATCTAAGCCTAATTGGAGTTAGAGAAAAACTCAAAAATAGCACAGATGGATTTACTGACATGATTATAGAAATCCTAGAAGATTTCCCAAATAGAAGAAAAGAGTTTAAAATACAACTAAGGGACACTTATAGAACACTGAACAAGTATGAGGGAAAAAGAAGCTCACCAAGGCATAGCCTTATTAAATTACCAGATATCCAGCAAAAAACAATAATTTTAAAGGAATTCAGGGAAAAACAAAAAAATCACATTTAAAGGTAAACCAATTAGAATCACAGCAGACTTCCCAACCCAAACCCTAAAGGCCAGAAGAGTTTGGCATAAAGTATTTCGAGCCCTAAGGGCAAATAATTCCAATGCAGATTAATTTATGCAGCAAAGCTCTCCTTCAAAATAGATGGAGAAATAATGTATTTCCATGAAAAAGACCAGCTCAAAAGATATGAGTGCTAAACCAACACTCAAGAATATACTTGAGAACATTCTCAATAGAAATAATGAAATTGACACAGATAAAAACACAAAGGAAACAAAAATTCCAAGTAAGATCAATGGATAAATAGCAAGAAAAAAAGTTCAGGAAAAGAAAAACCAAGGATTCACCAAAAGATAAAGAAGTCAATGAGAGTAAATACTCAACGCATCTTGGAAATATTTCTCAACATTAATGGCCTCAATTTTCAGTGAAAAGACATAGATCGACAGGTTCTGGATCAAAAAATAGAACTTAGCAGTCTGTTGCATTCAAGAATCTTATCTAATTCAAAAAGATATTCATAGGCTAAAGTTAAAGGGTGGAAAATAATAGTTCATGCACCAGGAACCTGAAAACAATCAGGGGTAGCAATTCTGATATCAGACATGGCACGCTTCAAGCTAAAACTGATTAGATGAAACAAAGAAAGTCACTACATACTGGTTAAGGGAACAATCCAACGAGAAGAGATAACATTGTTAAACATGTATGCACCAAATACTACAACACCTATTTCCATAAAACAAAAACTGCCAAAATTAAAAGATCAAATAAACATGAACACAATCATAGTAGGCTATTTTAACACTCCACTTTTGCAAAGAGATAGATCAACTAAACAAAAAATTGACAAATATCAAAGCTGGACCACACCCTTGAACAATGGATTTAATATGTATTTACAGAGTATTCCACCCCTCTATAACAAAGTATAAATTCTTTTCAACACCACATGGTACTTTTCCCAAAAATAGATGAAACACTAATCTGCAAAGCCTGTTTAAGCAAATATAAAAGAATTGAAATTACCCCATGCATACTATCAGTTCACTATGCAATGAAAATAGAAATCAACAACTGAAGAAATTGTAGGAAAGACAAAAGCTCCTGGAAAATTAACAACATACTCTTACACAACAAATGAGCCACAGAAGAAAAATCCCTGGAAGTTAGTGACAATTACTGTACAACTCACCAGAATCACAGGAACAATATGAAAGCAGTTCTAAGAGAAAAATCAGTGCAAGCTC
Organism: Hystrix cristata; assembly: GCA_004026905.1. Taxonomy (NCBI): domain Eukaryota; kingdom Metazoa; phylum Chordata; class Mammalia; order Rodentia; family Hystricidae; genus Hystrix; species Hystrix cristata. The sequence goes on along the minus strand of PVJO010006578.1, from coordinate 68,217 downwards.
AAATAAATAACCTCATGGGACATATTAAGATACTTGAAAAACAACAACCAACAAGCCCTGAGCTGAAATTAAGAAGTGAAATTATCAAAATGAGAGTGGAAATCAGTGAAATTGAAACTTAAGAAAAAGCAGTAAAAAAAAAAATCGATGAATCGAGGAGCTGTTTCTTTGAAAGAATAAATAAAATGGATAAGGTGTTGCCTAGACTTACCAAGAGAAAGAGAGAAAAGACTCACATAAATGCTATTAGAAATGAAGAAGGAGAAATCACAACAGACATTGTCAAAATACAGAATATAGTTAGTAACTATGTTGAAAAATTGGATTCCAAAGATTAGGAAATTTTGAGGAGATGGCCAGATTCCTATACACATAAAATTTTGAAAACTAACCCAAGAAGACATAAATATGTTTAAGAATCCGATACTAAGCAATGAAATTTACACAGTAACAATCTACCAAGTAAAAAAAGTCCAAGAACTGAAGCATTCGCTGCTGAATTCTACAAAATCTTTAATAATGTTATATCACCAATACTCGGCAATCTCTTTAGAGATTGAAACGGATGGAAGTTTCCCAAATTCATTTGCGGAAGACAATACCACCCTGATCCTCAAAATGGACAAAGACCCAACTAAGAAAGAAAACTATAGGCCAATTCCTTAGTGAACATAGATGTAAAAATCCTCAACAATATATTAGCAAATACAATGCAGTACATCATCAAAAAGATCATATATCACAATCAAGTAGGTTTCATCTCAGGATACAAGGATGATATAACATACATAAGTCAATAAATATAATACATCACATAAATAGAAGCAATGCCAAAAACCATGTGATGATATCAGTAGATACAGAAAAAGCCTTTGACAAAATCAAACACCCTCCATAATAAAAACTTTGAAGAAAGCAAATCTTTTATATTGTACCATATGCAGCATATTGTCCATCTTGTCTAAGATCACACAGCAAATGGTAGAGCCTGGATTCAAATCCAGGTATTTCTGATTAGAAATCCCAAACTTTCTCCACATTGGCAAATATCTTCATAATAATCTTTATTTTTCAGTGTTATAATGAGAAACAGATAAAACACAGATTTTCAAATGGACTAGCACAGTGCCAATGTTTATTTTTTGCCTCTCTTTCTTTATCCTTGTGCCCTGCTCTGTGACCACAACCCACAATTTTAGCAGCCTTTTAAAGGAGCAGCCTGGTGAGCAAAGCTCTTGCTTTTCAAATTTCCTTCAGTTTGTTGCCTCAGTAGAGTTTTCAGGAATAGTGTGTTACCTGACAATTACAGATAGGAAATTCTTTTGTCACTGAATTACGATTTGTTGGTGTGTGGGTGAATTACCATGTCTTTGCTTCTGAAATATGTACTTTTTATAGTTTGGAAGCTCTGACATCAAGGTAAACCTTAAAATTGATAGTGTCTTACAATTACAATTGGCAGTATTTTTGTTTCATTCTTTCTGAGAATTTCTGGCACATAGAATTATAGTGGGTCTTAGAACCAGTATGTGTAGATTCAATTAAATATGGTATTTAGAATCAATAGATTTAGGTATGTAGCATTTTTATGAAATTTTGTTCATTTCTGGGAGATGCTATAAAATAAAATTATGTGTGAAATAATTTTCTTGATAAAGTAGCTGAGGTCTGTAACACAGAATGTGAATTTTTAATTTCATAAATCTTCTAGGTCTCAGAGCCAATATTGAAATGTAACTTTAGAAACTTCTGCTATAGTACATTTTTTCCTCTCCTCTGCTCTCTGAAGTTTCAGCTTAATTCTACTGTACTCTTTCTGTTTCTCCCTGAATATGGAGGAAATATTTTAATTCATATTGGTTTGATAGGCACATATTCCATGTCTACTTTGAGTAACAAATTCGGTGCAGCTCCTGACACTCTGCATGGATATGCTCTCTTTCTGACACTCTTGTCCAGAAGGGTCTTATTGTTTCTTTCTCTGAGCATTGGTGAAGATAATCCTCTCCTGTTCCTATCTAGTGACACTTTTGTACTCACTACTTTTCCATCTCATGCTTGAATTCAATTCTTCACTCATCTATTGTATTACTACTTTCCACTAAAATAGTAATGGATTTGATTAGACTATTGATTCCCTGTCCACCCCAAATGGATATTTACAGTTTCTTCGTAAAGTAGAATGTAGCTCGGATAGTCTAGAACAGAAAAGATGTCATTAATTATACTGTTACCTTCTGTATTTCTGCCCTTTTCAATCTTCTGTTCAAAACTCCTAAATCCATTAGGTGATCAGTAAACACAGGCCAATAAAAGGTTCAAATTAGCAGCAGGTCTATCGTTAAATCTCTCTCTATTAAGCCAATGGCAGAGAGTAGTACCTATCATATTTTAAGCAGTCCAAAAATGATAGTTCTTTTTTTTTCTCATTTTCTTAGCAACTATATCCACATAGTGGCTTATAGCTGTGAACTCAGGATCTTCTATTGGCTTCTGTCTTAGTGAGGTCTACATAACTGCATTAGTCACTTTTCCTGTCACTAGGACAAAAATGCCTGACATACTTGTACAGAATTTAAAGGAGGAAATGGTTTAATTTGGCTCACAGTTTCAGAGGTTTCAGTCCATGGTAGGCTGGCTCCAAGGCAGGAACATCATGGCAGAAGAATTTGGTAGAGGAAAGCTGCTCACTCCAGAGTGGCCAGGAAGCAGACAGAGCACAGAGGAAGAGCACCAGGAAGGCATTTATGCTCCAAAGGAACACCCAGAATGATCCAGCTTCTCCAACTGGGCTCTACCTCCTAACAGTACATTCATCTGTGAACTCATCAATGGATTAATCCACTGATGAGTTTAACATGCCCATCCAAGCCCCTCTCCAGAAGCCTCTTAATCCAGGCAAGTTTACAATTAAGATTAATTTGCACAGACTTCTTGGTGAGATATTTTATACATCAGACTTGCGACTCTTGAACTTGTCGGAATCTTAGAAAAAATATAGAATTTGAGTAATTATTTGGCACAGTCTTCTTACTATGCAGGGAGGGGTCTGTGTTGTGAGTGCCTGTATCTTGATCTATTTGGTCCATTTCCCTTGATGCCAGTTATTCAGCAATTAGAGGACCTCCCACCATCAAAACATGAAATTCTTAATGTTACTAAATGTACTAATTTCTGAGAAGTGGCTTCTCTGTCCTCCAAACATTGATTTGTACCTGTGCAGCATGATTTATAAGAAAGAAAACAGGCTCTGGCCTTAAGAACTGTATAATTTTGGGCAAGGTATGTATGCTTTGTGAGTGTCAATCCCTGCTCTGAAAAGTTAGGATAATAATGTCCCTCTCCTGTGGTTGCTATGAGCTGACATTTGTAAAACAAACCAGAGTGCTAGCAATAAATTCTGGGTTGCTCTTTGTTCTTTTTCTTGTAAATTCCAGATATGTCTAATTTCTAGCTCTGAAACTTTGCAGGAGACTGAGATTAAGGACAGTAGATTTATTAATCGGGCAGAGGAAATTTCAAGAGAGCCCAGTGTTGCGGCCATGGCATGGTTACTGTTGGGAGCTTTTATCCAGGTTTATACTGAAAATCAAGAGCACAAAGCTCATTTTAAAATTTTCAGTTTTGCCAGAAAGTGCCTCCAAAGATGAAGCAGAGGAGAGCTTTTTTGCTAAAATGATTAGCATTAAAAAGAAACCAAGTACTTTGTATCAAGACAGTAAGAAAAATTCATTGGAGGTATGTAAGGACCAGTGAGTCCCCATTCTTCACAGGCTCAAAATTGCAAAAATGAAAGAGTTTGCTTTAAGAGAGCCCCAGGGCACCATTCTCCCGACTGGTGGCTGCATAGAGAATTTGCCTGTCCCCAGGATTCAGCTCATAATGCTAAGCCATCCAGGTGCTCAGAGACCACAGCGGCCATGATACAAAGGTGCTCAGTTACTTTTCAAACTCACGGCAGACTTTGGTGTGATCTACATGGTGCTGGTTTCACAGGCAAGAAGAATAAAGAGTTGTGGTTTCAAGGAGGCTTCCACCTATATTTCAGAAGACCTAGGAATCCAGGCAGTGTGTGAAGCTGTGAGAATGAAGCCAAAAGTACAGTGGATACCCCAGGAAGTTGGAGAAGCCAGAAACATGAAACATCTGAGGGAAGCTACAAGGAGTAAGCAGCATGGTCTGGTCAGAAGAGGCAGGCCACCAGGAATGTAGCCTGGAAGAGTTTATCTCCCTCCCTGGCTCCTCTCTTCAGTCTCTGCTTCCTGGATTCCGTGAGGTGAACAGCTTTCTTCCCTCTAGGCCCTTCTATCATGCCATCTTTCCTTGGATCTGCCCAATGATAAACTGAAACCTCTACACACTATGAGCCCAAATAAACCTCTCCTTTAAGTTGTGTATGTCTGCTATTTTATCTCAGGAATGAGGAAAGTAACTAAGACATGATCAAATTTGAATTTGGAGAACATGTGACATTTGGATTCAATGGAGATGGGTTAGACACATGAGCTAGGAGGTTTCAGTAATACCCACTTATTAATTAAGCAAAAATGCATTAAGAAGCTTCTGTGTACTGGATACAGTGCTAGTACATGACTTTCATCTAGGGCCACCAAGTGATTACTATACACCATACCACAATTAGAGAGAGAAAGGATGTTCTTACTATTATTATTGTATTGAAATACTATTATTTATGGATTTTAGCCCCTCAATAAACTCTGTGGGTTGCTATGGAAAGAGAATCATTAGGTTTTGTTCTTTTTTTTTCTTTCTTTTTTACTCAGTACCAAGAATAGTTTAATTTCATATCTCCTGTTGAATTTCAAAGATGGGTTTCAATTACAGGAAAAATCACAGAGCCAGAACTCTTTACAGTTAAAAATGATTCGTCTTGTTCTAATCTGAAATTGGAGAAATGAAGGATAAAGTGATTTGTCTAAGATAATATAATTTGTGGAATACTGAAAACTAGAAGCCCAGATGTGGGTTTTTTTCCTTCATTGAGCTACAGTATGCTTTCTTTTTTCCTAAACTGTTTACTGTGAAGGAGACATGAATATTACATATAATCTACTGCTTCACCAGCACAAAAACATGAAATTAAAATCTACTCATGATGAGATCATGTCTTTGAGTGGTTCAGAATAATTCTTTGATATAGTCATTCATCTAAGAAGGTCATTCCTAAAGCAGTGATAAAGAAAATAAAAAATAAGCACCATTTAAGGGATTGAGATAATAGAGGGAAGAAAGGTGAGGAAGGAATCACATTACTATAGAAGAATATGAGCACATGACCAGAAAGCCAAATAGACGTTACACAGTATTTTTGTGTTTGTAACTAGAAAGCCAGTTGAAACTGTGACTCTGGGGAAGGGTCTTAACACATCTAAAGTTCAAATATCTTAAAAGTAAAATTAACCTAAATAAATATACATATCCCATAGTTGTATTTCAAAGATTACAGATGATAATTACAAAACACTGAACTTCTGGCATAAAGTAAGCATTCAGTTAAATGTGGACATTTTCACTAGTGTGAGTTAAATTTTTTGTGAACACTTCTGGTGATCCAAGCATAACTGGGTACCCATAAATATATCTCACTAGTCTGGCAGTCTTGACATTCTAAGATGTCTGCATTTTTTAAAATGGCAAAGCCCCTGTCATTTCCGTAAGAGTATTGCAAGTTATACTGGGGAGACAGAGTATTGGCAAATGCATGCAGCAATACGTTATCACTGCAAAATGGGTGTAAATTCATAAACTGGTCTTTTGGCTTTCATGTGAAAAGAGGACTGATAAAATGTATAGGAATTTTTAAGTAAGCAGCATATAATTGCCATGCTTCCTATTGTAGGAATGCATCATCATATCTTTTTTGATTTTTGCTCGTTGTTTTACAGTGTAAGCATTTTCATTTGTGCTAATGGACACAGAGAAATAAATTCTGGTTATGAATTGAGGAGGGAAATGTTTGAGTGGACTTTCAGTGATGGGAATTTCTTGCTCAATTCTTAAACTTCCCGACTTGCATATAGGGCCCAGGGATGTGGTTCAGTGGTAGATTACTTGCTGAGCCTTCCCAAGGCCCTGGGCTCTATCCACAGCACATAAAACAAGAACAACAACAACAACAACAACAACAACAGATCCGTATATAAGACCTGCTCTGCTTAACAATCGCTTACACTCAAAAAATCAACGATGATACTTCAAAACACACGTTTATGTTGGCACTCAACAATGTTATTACAGGAATATCATCCAAATGTCTATCATGTAAGGCCAATTGATAGTCTAAGAAACTTTTATTGAGTTCCCATTAAGTGTCAGCACTCCTTGCTATGTGATTTGTTCAGGACATGAAGTAGTGAATAAGGTAGATAAAATTCAGCTCTCAAAGTGGTTGTAGTCTAACGGGAGAGACAAATTTAAACAAAAAGTGTATGATTGTAAACAGTGGTGTATGCTATAAGTAAAGTGCTTTTATACAGTAAGAAGATACAATCTGAGAAGACTTCCCTCAGGAGTGAATATGTGACTTAGGATCTGAAGGCTGTTAACTAGAAAGACGAAATAGAACCACTCCATAAAGTGGGAACAGCATGTACAAAATCCCGTAACAGAGCAAATCACAGCAGATCTGAGGAGTTGAGAGAAAGATCATTGTGATTGGAATGTAGAGATCGAGAGAAAACATGCTCTGAAATTAGGCTGGAGAGTCAGATAGAAATGAGTAGGGATGGTCATGCAGACTGTCGAAGGCCATGGAAAAGAGTTTAAAGTGTTCTTCCCAAGCACAGACCAAAGGAATTCAAGAGTTTTAAACAGAGAACATGATCAGATTTTTGATTTTTAATATAATTTTGGATCATGAATACAAGATGATTTGTTGGTGGGAAAGTGTGCAATGAGAGATACCAGGCAATAAGCTACTCTCTCAGTGTAGGCAACAAATGCTAGACAGAGGCTTTAACTAGGGTGATAACAACAGAGAACAAGAGATAGATTTGCTTCAGAGAATCGTCCTATCTTACTGACAATGACTCGCTGCTTCAAAATGTTAATTTTTCCCATCCAAAAATCCCCTATTAAGCCCATTAATAGTTCTTTCTTCTCTAGGAGATATTAGCTGCTTCTTGACATTGTTTTGCCTTTTCATTTCTCTAATATAGTTTTTCACATTTAATTCTCTTCTGACTGGGTTTTGACTGACTTGTTGATTTAACAGAGTAAATATTTGCTTTGAATTTTAAAAACGTATTTTAAAATGTAACCATATATGTTGCATGATAAGACTAGTGGCTGTAAAGTTATCTTAGAGATGCTCTGATCTTACTCACTGTAATTTAAGTGATAAAAGTTTAAATATCCCAAATGACAAAATCAGTTCTGATATCCATAGATTTCACAGGTGGTAGGGGGAAAGGAATTCAATAGAATTCTCGTTAGTTTCCAGTTTTTCTTTTCTTTTCTTTCTTTCTTTTTTATTTTTGGTGCTGGGGGTCAAAGTCAGGGCCCTGTGCTTGCAAGGCAAGCACTCTAACCACTGAGCTAAATCCCCAGCCCCTCCAGTTTTTCTTTTTTTTTTCTTTTTTTTTGTATTTCTGGGGATCAAACTCAGGCCCTTGTGCTTGCAAGGCAAGCACTCTAATCACTGAGCTAAATCCCCAGCCCCTGCAGTTTTTCTTTTTAAGTGAAAATTCTGAGGCTCAGAAATGCTAATTCACTCATGAAAGAATTATGTAGAACTACGTAGTTAGCAGAGGCAGTTCAATTAGCAAAGAGCCAAAAATTTCTTTTCCTGAATTCAATGTTTAGTCTAATACACCATGATATATTTGAACAATCTGCACTGCTTTTATATGCTGTTATTGAAGAAATGCAAAATGAGTCAAGAATGAACTGAACCCATTATATTTATATTTATTTAGACTTTCATTGCCTGGGACATAATACTATGTAAGGGAAGGGTAGAACTTTGCGTCATTAAAATTTTGCCAACACTGAGAATGCACACGATAGAATTGGCTTCTTTATAATATACAAAGGAGAGGAGTACCAGAAAGAGGGAAGGGGGAAAAGTAGGAAGGGAAAAAATGGAAAGAAAAAGGAAAGGGAAATCATGGACAATTGTAAATAGACCTGCTGTAAATAGGGATGGAGGGAACAGAAGGGAGGGGAGGGTAGAGGGGGGAGAACCAAGAGACACCATGTACAGGTACAAAACAAACATGTTAAATGTGATCAATATATGGACAATGTACCAATACATGTTCTTGGTTAAAAAAAATAAATAAAAAAGAATTGGCTTCTTTAAATAACCTTTTATAACTTGCTAATATCACTATTTTTCATTTTGCTATATTTGTGGTATGACATGAACATGTTCCAAAAATGTAGTTTATACTGAAACATAGATTATTGACATATCGCAAATTCTGGTTAGTAGGTGAGGAGTTTAAAGGGTAAAATCAAGGTCAAGGATGTAAAACGGAGCCAAGAATGAGGTTAAAATAATAATACATACCTCAGAGTACTTGCACACTGGCAGAGGACAAACCACAGCATTGACTCCAAACTTTCCAAGCATTTTCTCCAAGAAGTAACATCTAAACTTGATCAGCTGCATCCATCAGTGGTTCTTAACTCTGGCTGAGCATTAGAATTATCCAGGAGACCTAAAATGTCGATTCCCATGCCCAAATTAGGCAGAATGCATAATGCATCAGAATTTGGCCGGGGGGGGGTTGGGTCCAAGTACACACATTTAAAAAAAATCCTCCCAAATGACTGTAATGTTAAGCAAAATCTTACTAATGTTCCCCTTGAGAAACACCACTATTCCTGATAGTAAGACTAGGAAGAAATATCTCTGTAAACTCTTCTTTAAAAGGGCATTGAGTGATGCTATAAAACAACAAAAACTGCTTTTACAAAACAACATATCAACATCCATAAATATTTTTCTCCACTGAGCTTTTAATAAAGGGTAAGTGGTAACTATTCCAAATTGCTAATTAAATAGATCTTCAAATGACAATTTAGTGGTGGCATTCTGTTGTGAAATTTGGCAGCCAAAAGAACATGTGCCCAACAAGGCCATCATCAGGACTGGTCTTAATTGTTCTGTTTTTTCCTTTTGATGGTGATGGATTTGCTCTGGGCCACTCACATTCAGATTGTGCTACAGCTAATGATGCATATTTGCAAAACAGCTCACCCTGGACTCTGCTTATAATCTGTGAATCAAAGGAAAACTATACATAATAGCTAAAATAGGGACTTTGAAGTTAGACAAACCAGGGCTCAAATCTTGACTTTTCATTTACTTCTTACATACTTCATGCAAGTTAACTACTCTGTGCTTCATTTCCTCATCTCTAAATGCTAGTAATAATAGTACCTGCCAAATAGGTTTCAGTAAGGGTGAAATGTGATAATGTATATCATCATTTTCCTGTTATATAGTATGTGCTCAATTAATATCAATAACTTTAGAAAATAATTTATTGGTTAGGCAAGGATCAAGTCTGAATTAATCCCAGTCTAACTAGTTAAATTAATCCTATGGCTAGGAGGGCATCCTGGCCAATCCCTTCTACTGAATCACAGAGGAAACTTCTCAGAAGGCATCTACCCTAGTTTTTTATCTTTTTTATTTTTTTATTTTTTTAAGACTGGGTCTCACTATGTAGTTCAGGGTGACCTTGAAATCATTATGTACCCCAAGCTGGCCTAGAACTCATGGGAGTCCTCCTGCCTCAACCTCCCAAGTGCTGGGGCTACAGGTGTGCACCACCATATCCAACCCATTTTTGTATCTTTAATTGAACCAGAAAATCTCACCAAGTATCCCATATCATACAGTTGTTTGTATTTTTACATTAATGGTGATTTTTTTCTCAAATCACTCACAATCTTTTCCCCTTTCGTTCTAGTCTTTTTGAGGTTGTCGATTCCTGACATTTTCCCTAGTTCTCCACCTTTTGCATTTAATAATCCCGAATGTCTCTGATTCAGTCTTAGAGTTCCTGAAGAACATTCATTCATATTCCCCTTACAGTTTTTTCTACTCCCGACCATCTCAAGAAAGATACTCTGATATGACTCCAGCCTTTTGGGACTGAAGCCTTGGTAACATCCCTCTAAATTGTTGCTCCAGCAAACCTACACCAGACAGCCTATTCGACGTCTTCTCAAGAGCAGGTTAAAACGGAAGCAAGGCAAGTGGCTAGGATGTATGAAAATATCAACGTTGAACATGTCACAGGATGGAAAGCAGTGTCATCTTATTGTTTCACTAGTAAGTTTTTTAATTGTATGTTACATGGACAATTCACATGTTAATTCTTTTGGACTGAGCTTTAAGTAAAACAGTGCTGTTAAGTGATCTGTTGATATAAAATACAGTTTCTTAAAAGAGACATTTGGCTAAGGAGGGAATCATTTTTTTCACAATTGATTACTGTAAAGCTCTTTGAATGTAAATAATATGGGAAAGGCTTCAGTCAAATTTCAGATCTTATCAAACATCGCAAAGTTTACACTGGATGGGACAAATTCAGGAAAACCTTTTGGTGAACTCATCCCTTACCATGCATTACAGAATGCACAACAAACATGAAACTCAATAATTAAATACTTACATGCTGTAGGGTATATTATAGGATTTTTTTTTCAAAAGTAAGCATCACCTTTAAGAAAAAATTCATATGATACCATCAACTGCCATTATTTTATGGAATTCAAGACTAGTGTTACTAGAAAGAGAATTTGTCATGTCACTTCATGGGGACCAGGTTTTATGGGCAGGGTTGAGGAATTACATTTCTACGATGGCTCTCTACAGAAATTTAACTGTGATAGAGAGAGCTCTCCATTTTCTCTCTTACATGTAGAGAGTAAGGCTAAGTCCATAACTAATCACAACCTTGGATAATTCGAATATCACTTATTCCTCTTTATTGTTTGGAATTTATGGCAATAATTTAAGTAATTTTTAGAATAAAATATTTGATTACTGAAAGCGATTGTACTCTAATGGCAAGAGTTATCTCAGTAAGTCTGTTTAACTTGAAACCATGATAAAACACACATATTTGATTGAGTATAAACAAAATAGAGTTATTTTTTCTTTACCCTAGTTTCTTTGCCAAAATGTTCACTACACTGCTATTTCAAAATGGTTTGTAGCTACCATTTATTCAGCTTCTGCTATATACCAGCTACCATCTGTGGCACTTTGCATATTTCATTAAAGTCTTTACGATTATTTTATCAGAAAGAAATTATTATCACCTCACTTTTCTATATAGAGGAAACCCTATAGCTCAAAGAGTCATGTGCACAGATCTCCTTAAGTACATATTAATGCCACTTAATGATTACACTGCACTGAATTTCAATGCTTGAAATGTTCATAATGCAAACTAGGAACAATGTACTGTCCACAGCTTCTACCTTAAGCAAAAGCCTGTGTGTTTCCAATTCTGATGAATTTTTAACAAGATCCCATTAAAATAATAATTTTGCCTCATCTTAGAGTTTCCTTTGCTGTGGAAATTAAAATGGGTTTCTCAGACATCAGGGACCTAATCTCAGACTTTTTATACTAATTTTCAAATTAGCCTCAGAGATGTCAAGTTTTTAAATAGTCAACGGGGATGCGTAGACCTCTGAAATTTGTTTAGCTCATGGAAATTTCTAGCTATGGCTTGACTATCTCTCCATTTGTTTGGAATCATGGAAAGATGCAGTCTTAGCTCAGAGGTCACTTTGGACATGTGTTAAAATAATAACTTGGTCCATAAAACCCAAGATACAGCACATTTCAATGATTACCATTGCTCCAAGATAAGGAAGTTAGAAAAGTGTTGGTTGGTGTTTCCTGAATATACTGGATCTCTAGAATCCATATCTAGTAATATGGGCATTTTCACAGAGACCTATTCACTATGAGCTCTAACAGTACTTTTAACAAATCAGAATAGAACAACCAAGAATGATTTGCTATGGTTGCATATTGACTCATTATTATAGAAAACTGTTGGTAGACTGTGAAGAGACATTTGAATCTTGCCTGCAATAGCATTTTAATCCACAAAAACTGAAAGAGTGCTTCCAAGAAGCTGAACATCCAAATTCAAGACACATGTAAAAACGGGTTTTAAAAATACGTACAAAACTCAATACAGAGTGCATGAGTCTTAAGAAGGCAAATTAAAAAATTTCTTACCTAATGTTCCTAACAAAGACACGTTTTATTACAATGTCTAGCATTCAGTTTCATTAAGGATTTTATCTACTTAAAAAAAATTTTCAGGCCAAACTAAATTAGACAGTGACTAATACTACCTATAATTTCAAACCAGTATATAGGTTTAATAATAGACATAAGATAGATGTGCTCAATGTTCTATATCTTATTCTCTGGTGACTTTTAGTCTTGATTTTCAGTAATATTCTGTACAACTCCAATTTGGCCTAATTAGTGCTAGAAACAATTGTGAGAAATTGACTCTGGTCACTTACCGCAAAACATATTTGAATCTCTAATGTTTGGAAATAATTTATTTAAGAACTAATTTATAAAAGGCTCAAGGCTGCTCCTTGTATCCCATTCTTGTATTTTTATTATAGGAATAATGTAAAAATTACCATCATAAATATCTTAAGTGTACAGTACAATATTGTTAACTCTGTCCACATTGTTGTGCAACAGATCTCTAGAACTTCATCTTGGGAAGTTGAAAGTCTATACCTACTGAGTAGCAACTCCTCATTTTCCTTTCTTCCCAGCTCTGGGAAACCACCATTCTACTTTCTGTTTCTAAGAGGTGGACCACTTTAAATACCTCATAAAGTGGCATTATGAAGTATTGGTCATTTTTTGACCAGTTTATTTAATTTAGAGTAAAGTCTGTATGTTTCATGCATATTTTAAGTAGTGTTAGAATTCTCTTGTTCATTAAGGATAAAAAAAGTACAATGTATCTATACAACACATTTACTTCACCCATTTATCTGCGGATGAGCAGTTTAGTTACTTCCACCTCTTGGCTATTGTGGATAATGCTGCAATGCACATGGGTATGCAAATGTGTCTTTGAGGTCCCAATTTCAATTCTTTTGAATATATATGCAGAAGCAGGATTGCTGGATTATTTGGAGTTTCTATTTTTAGTTTTGGAAGGAATATCCATACTGTTTTCTATACTGGTTGTATTAATTTATATTCCTACCAATAGTGTGCATGTTTCAAATTTTTTCACATCTCTGCCATCACCCATTATTTTCTGTTTCATTGACAGAAACCAGCCCAATGGGTGTGAGGTGAAATCTCATTGTGGTTTAGATTTGCATTTCCTTGATTATTAATGATACTTATTTTTTCATATGTTCACTGGCTTTTCTTAATTTTTCTACGGCAGAACTGTCTACTTCAGGCCTTTGCCTATCTTCATATTGGATTTTTATTGTTGTTATTGAGTTGTAGGGATTCTTTATATATTCTGGATATTGGCTTTTTATGAGACACATAGCTTGCAAATGTTTTCTGTCATTCTACCGGTTACCTTTTCACACTGTTGACTGTTTCTTTTACTTCATTGTATTTTGATATATTTGCTTGAGTAGATAAGAAAAGGGGTGGAGTTACAGTTAGGGAATTGCATATAGCTCACTTGTTAAGTGTGTTCTAGTAGAGAGAACAATGAAACCTGATGATGTATATATAGTGTTGGGACACGGTAATTACCACTGTAAATCCACCATAGGTCTTTTATTCCTATGTTCTGCTTCTAGTTACAAGAACTATTGGATAATTTCCACTATTTTCTATTTTATCTTGTTCCTTATGGCATTCATTTATTCACTGAAAAGATACCCCCAACACACAAACGCACACAACACATGAAGCATCTTTGATTTTCCAAGTACTGTTCGAGTTGCTTCAAATATAATACTGAATAAAACAACCAAATATTATTGCCTTTTTGGATCTTATGTTCTATCAGCTGGGGATAGGCAGTAAACAAATGTTTATAAACTCTGATCTAAAGAAAAATAAATCAGTACAAACAATGGAAGGAAGTATATTGGAAGATTACTGTTTATGTAGATGAATTGAAATGGCCTCCCTGATAAAGTGGCATTTGAACAAAGAACAGAGTAAAATTAGTTAGATGATTGTAACGGCTTATTACATTTAACTGGAAATGCGTATTGCCATCATTACTGTGGGAATGGAACCAACAAGGGGATGCAGGCATTTGAGTCTTTGAGTTCAGACTATTCTGGACATTATTGAAGAGTTCACTTTGGCTTCTCTTTCCTAGCCCTCAGGTACATGGTCTGTCTTCTGCTAACAAGTTCTTCCTTAATACGTGTTAGGAACATTGTTCTGGAAAGAGCAGATGGCCACTGACCTGGGAAGATAGTCTTCAAGGAAGGAATAAAACAATTCAATTCTCTGTGTTTAAAAATAAATATTTGAGACTTAGCCCTCCATTGTTCTCCACACTTCCTTTAAGAAATGTTTTATGCTCTGTGACTAAATTACACTTTCGAAGGGTTTTAAATATGCCAAGTCATGTCTCTGGTCTAGAAAAGTTGAGAATTAGAATAATATTTGGTCCAAAGCTCCTACTAGGAGTAACTCTTTAAGCTGACTTCCTCAACTTTCCTGTGGGTTTCTTACTCCTGCCTTTCCCCTGCTGTATTTAACATCAACTTTATTGCCATTGTTGTGAATTATTTTAATTGGCTCCTTTGCTTTCTTCTGATGCCAATTGCCTGATTTTCTTTTTTTTTTTTTTTTTTTGTGGTGCCGGGGATCGAACTCAGGCCCTTGTGCTTGCAAAGCAAGCACTCTAATCACTGAGCTAAATCCCCAGCCCCTCAATTGCCTGATTTTCTAGTGACATTTTATTTCTGTAGCCATTCCTTTATGTAACATATGATCACTGATTATCTACTATTTGCTTTCTGATATTGATTGGTAAGAATCTTGACTCTTTACCTACTTCAACGCTCTCCTACCTCTCCCTTTCCCCCAAGGTCTCCGTATAATCCCTTCTTTCTGCTATGTATCTTACCATAGTTTTTGACAGTAAATAAGGTAACTCTCTGCCTTATGTTATCTTCAGAAAGTGGCTGTTATGGGCCTAGCACTCATGAAACTCTAATTTATTTTTTCTTTGGCTATTCCTTTGAATTGATATGTTCTGTATTTATCCTTCCAGTTCTGTGAAGGAATACTTCTTTTCTTTGTCATAAAACCACCTTGTTTAAGCTGCAAGGAGTGTTCCCTAGCTCTACTGTAAATATGTATCTAACAACGACAGAATTAGTTTTTGTTCCTGTTTTGATTCACTTTCCTTTGCCTCCACTCAAATCGTAGTCTATTGCCACAGACATTACTGATGCCTTAGGTCGCAAAGACAGATTTTTTTCTGTTGCAACAAATGATTCTACCCAAATTAGCCTTAAAATACCCAGACAAATTTTTGCAGCTTTCCATAATAGAATATTACCTAGTCTCTGAAATCATTATCTAGTATTCCTTGACCTGTGTAACTTTGTTTCAGGCCAAAGAGAATTATTTGGTCTTTCTCAAACTTATTTTATTTGGTTTTGATGAAAGAAACACCTACCACCTGTTAAAATCTGAATGTTGTAAAAATATTGATCTTCAAAGCTTTGATAAAAGTTTTAGTGGGAACGTTGACCTGACTCCTTGCACACATCCTCCTTTCTCTCATACCAGAAAGCCTCTGCTCCAGCCCAAACACTCTATATGTTTTAAGCAGAGTACACAGATGACTACAAATCATAGAAAAGAGAGGAGTTTGAGCATTCAGAAGAAGCTTATTTGGGGAGATTTAGGAAAGAGTTGCAGAAAAGTGAACTATGAATAAGATTTTAATAGGCAGATATGGGTAGGTTCCCTTGTGGGAGGATATCAGGTTGAATCTAGCACAGTGCCTTGCATATAGTAAGTACTTAATACATATTTGTCAAAGGAATGAATACATGAAGAATGACTGGTCGGTGCATCTGTCTGCATTTGCATTAGTGTGATTCAATTGATCACATTAATTCTTTCTCTATTAGGACAGATTAGAGCAACACAAGACTGTTAGGTGGCTGAAGGAAAAAAGAGCTCTGGAAATAAAAATATTATCAGTAGAAAATGAGTTGCTTGCCTCACAATTTTATAAGTCTAGTTGTGTGAATGTAGTAATCAAAGGGTATGTGTTCATGTCTGAGATATGTAATTTGAGGCTTATAGGCCTTGCAATAGGAGGACATCAACCATTTCCACCTAGCGTTGGGAAGGTCTTCATTAAGCCTTTTGAATAAGAAATTTTGTTTCATCATGATGGTTGTGTCTAGAATTCTTTCAGTAATTCTCTTAGCTGAAAATTTGGAGCTTCAGTTTTGCGAATACCTGAACATCTACGTGAAGTTTTCAAAGTGCTTTTATGTAAATCATATCGATAGTTGCCTAGAAGACAGCTGTATTATAGAAATGATCAATGATTCAAAATGGGTAAGGAAAGTAAATAGTGCAGGCAAGGGATAGGATGATATGCCCTTAGTTAACAACAAATAGGGCTGAGGAGATGCGATGGCAAATGGAAAGAGGACTGAAGAGTGGGTCTAAACCTCCTTAGGACCTTAGTTATTTAATAATCGTGAAAATAAAATAGAAAATTCAGTGGGCCAATAAACATATGAAAATATTCTCTACCAACTGTGAATCAAAAAATTGCAAATTCAAACTTTAACAAGACACAATTTATAATCAATCAGAACTTCAAAAATTAAAAAAAAATCTGCTAGTATCAGAGGCTGGTAAGGGTGTGAGGTACAGGGAATAATACTTGCAGGAGCTTAAACTGGTGTCGACTTTTAGGACAGTAATTAGGTAGTAGCAGCTAATGAAGCTCGAAATACATAAAACCTACCATCAGCAAGTGAAAATAGGTATTGTTTTGTATCTAAGTATATATTAGAGGGAGGCACTTACCCATGAATTCAGTAGACATATACAGTAATGTTAACATGTACAATAATAGTACCACTCCCTCAACCCATATTTATCAAATGCCTGCTATATGCCTGACATTGTTCTAGGTGCCAGGGTTACATCATCAAAAAAAGCAGAAAAAGAAATCCTTTATTTTATGGAACTAATTCTCAAATAGAATGAATCTTTGTTGCTTACGTGAAAAAAAAAATGAAAATGGTGTAAATGGGCATCAAGTAGAAAATGAAAATAACATGTTTTTTCAAATAACAGTGTAGTGTAACATAGCTAATAATACTCCATAAAACTATATGTTTATCATTACTTTTCATGAGAAAAGTGGATGACAGAGTGATGTATAGTATATAGCACTATGTCATTGTCTAACAGAAAATCTTGATATATACTTTGTAGGTATGTGTATCTGTATGTGAATGTATTACAATAAAAAGGAATGGAAAGATGCTCAACGAACCCATCAGGCTGGCTATCTCTGCAGAGCATATGTGTGTATGAGGGGAATGAAGTAGGATTTGGGATGAAAACAAAGATCACTTCAGTTTTGCCTGTAATTTTTAAATTTACTTTTTAAAAGGCCAAACTGCTGGGTGTATATCCAAAAGAAATAAAATCAATATGTCAAAGAGGCATGTAAACTCATATGTGCATTGCAGCACTATTATGAATCAGTCTAAGTAATCAACTACCTAATGAATGGATAAAGAAAACATCATATATGTACACAACAGAATATTATTCAACCTTAGTAATAATGAAATCCCGTGATTTGCAATGTGGGTGGAACTGGAGGTTATCATATTAAGTGAAACAGGGCAGCAACAGAAAGACAGGTATTGCATGATCTCATTCATGTATGGAATTTCAAAAAGTTGACCTCATAGAAGTTGAGAGTAGAACAGTAGTTACCAGAGGCTGAGGACAGCTGTGGGAAGGGAGGGGTGAGAAGAGGTCGATTCATGGGTACTAAGTTATAGTTGCACAGGAGCAAGAAGTTTTGATGTGTTATTGCATAGTAGGGTGACTACAGATAATTATGTAATAGAAATTTCAAAAAGCTAGCAGAAAGAATTTTGAAAGTTTTGACAATATAGAAATTGTAAAATTTGAGGAGATACATATGTGTAAACTCAATTAAATATTATGCAATGCATACATATATTGCAACATCACATGGTACTCCATAAACAAGTACAGCTTTTTTTTGTGGTACTGGGGATGGAGTCAGTACCACACTGACTCCATCCCCAGCACTGAGCACTGAGCTATTGTGCAGCACTCCAGATATTTCCCCAGCACTTTTTTTTTTTTTTTATTCTGAGACATGATCTCACTAAGTTGCCTAGCCTGGGCTTAAACTCGGAATTCTCCTGCCTCAACTGCTCAGAGTGCTTGGAATACAGATGTGCACCACCACGCCAGTCAACACGTACAATTTTTATGTTTTGATATGTTAATTAAAAATTTGCCGAATGTGGCGGTGCATGCCTGCAATCCCAGAATCTTGGGAGGCCTACACAGGAGGATTGCATTTCATTACGACTACACGACTGACCAATAAGTCACTTTTGCTATAAGCCAGGAGAGTTGAACCTACGACACATGTGCTGCTGCAGACTGTTTGTATCATTGAAAGCTCTAAAAGGTTTGCCATCGCTGATATAAGCCCAAAGCACATAGGAAAGAAAGAGAATTTATGTGGTGGGTCCACAGGTCAAGGGAAATGTGTTTGCAATCTACATGGGACAAATGTGTCTTCACCTTGAGGTTGTACTTGGGTCTTCTTAATGCGCTGTTGCAAAATGGAGGCCCAGTGACTCAGCTTTGCTATTATGGGGCTCAGATATTCACTGACGAGTTCCAGTGCTGCGTACAGAATGTAAAGATGGGACTAACAGAAGAAATAAGAATGAGCGGTACTTAACATGTTGTTAAGGGAGCAAAGTTTTACACAAACCAGTGCGCTGCATGACGGGCGGGCCACCTGTCCTAGTCGGTGTTTTCACTATTGTCAGTAGTAGAATGAACTGGGAGGGAAGGAATCAAATGTGTTCGGTACTTGTGCCAGCCAACTCCCCGTGATGAATGTGGTCATTGTGTACTGTGAGCATGTGCGAACAAAAGTAAAAATTGAAAAAAGAAAAAATAGGACGAATTCAACTTGAAAATGGTCATATTTTTGTATACCCGCACATGTTGTTGGTTTTTTATGTGTGGAGATGTTCTGGTGGGTATTTGAATTGTCCTGACAGGTGGTAGTCATTTAAGCGAGAAGTCTGTTTCTGACACGGAGCAATCTCATTTATAGAAAGGCGTTTAGTTTGTATGGAGACCATTGGAGTGACTGAGACCTAGTTATCGTCTAAAATGCGGGCCAAACATATTAAGCTTCTTTTCGTCTATTGATGTCCGCAGGGGTCTCCACATTACAGTGTGGGGCTAGTTTACTTCTGTTTCCTTCTGACCCATATAACCATCCAAGGTGGTGAAAAACATCTTAACGAATTTGTGAAACCTCGGGCTTGTGACTAGGGGGTAAGAAGGGCTCACTCTAAATATTTCACAAGCACTTCAGAAATCTTTTAAATTGGCCCCTCTGACTCCCACTATGGAAAAGGAACGATCTTATTTATTTATTTATTTATTTATTTATTT
>PVJO010006578.1:0-48406 GCA_004026905.1 Hystrix cristata | reverse complement strand
GCGGTGTAGTACTCCATTGTGTAGAAAAACCATATCTTCTTTAGCCATTCATGATCTTATTTATTAACAGCTATCCTCCGTGCACTGGAAAGCTTTGCTACCATTACTTAAACTTTAGTCTTAAAGTCTCCCTATGATCAGCCATATAAATCAAAAGTAGCAGCAAAGTTCTTATCCTCGGAGAAAACTAATGAGCCAAGAATAATAGTGACATAAATGGGTTAGTAGCTATAAAGTATTCAAGTGTAAGTGTAGATAGACAAATTTTAATATTTACTCACATTCCATAACCGAGGTGCATGATGTGAAGGTAAAAATATAAAGACAAGAAATATTTTACTTTTTCTACCACTACAGCAAAATTTCATGACAAAAATGACTTTCCTGCAATTAATGATTGCCTCACATGCCGCTTCTTGCTGCATTTTCAAGTGGGGCTGGGTCCTGTTCCTGAGGTAAGCACAGAGGCTCTGAAAAAGAAGAGAAGTGTTAGGTGGAGGAGACAACTTTCCCTAAGAAGTGCCAGGCTGTACCTGGTAGCTAGATGGATTTTATTAATGCAGCTGGACCCTTGAAAATGGAGGCCTGTTGTTGTCCCAGATCACCCGGTGATTGCATTTAACCTTGTAACGATGCAGACCTACTTACAAAGATTGAGTTTTGGACCTTACTTGGTTGGTTATGGCAGAAATTTTTACTATATGACTGTTACTGTCTTACCATAACTAGTACTGCTGCTGATTATTGTTACTATTATGTTACAAATACTGAATGTCAAATTGAGAGTGCGTCCGGAACTGTGCTTTACATAAACATCTCACCTAATTCTTACAGCAATCTTAAGAGTTAAATGCTATCATTGTCCTCATTTCAAGGAAAGACTCTGAGAGGTTGGATAATTTTCCAAGAGTCACTCAGTAAAGGAGTTGGATTCAAGTTCAAAGGTTTTTTTTTTATGTCAAATCCCCATGCTTAACAACTACTGTACTGTATTGTATGTTTCCTTTCTTGGTACTGTCTTTTCTAATAGTCTATTAGAGCTCTAATTAGAAACAGAAACGGAACCAGGGTGGACCCTGCCTACTTACCCCATTTCTTTTCTCTACTTTCCTCACCAAAGAGAGTTCAATTGCTGGCCAAGAACATTGTATTGCTGGGTAGCTAGGAAAGGAAGAGGGCTGTCTCTACTAACCATTTGTTTATATGTTTAATTAACAAAGTATAACGAGACCCTTTTGACATGCTTCAGGATCCAGAATGGAAATTTATACAACTACATGCTTGTCGTGGAAATATGTTCTTTGCCTAATAACTTCAGAATGAACCACATTATTGATGCATTATAGAACAGAAAGAAGTGCGGCCAGTCAACCAAAGAAAAAACAAAATGAAAACGATGACCCAAAGGAAAAAATCAGACACCAATTAGTTAAAGCATGAATTTGCAAAACCAAGAAGAACTTCTAACCTAAGTTTTCAATCAAATTAAAAGTACATATGTATTTGGTTAGACATTTAATATGCACATTTTGAGAAAAACATAAGTATCACTTGTATATTGATGATAAGTACTGGAGTCATGCTTGACTAAAAGGCAAGTTGTTCTTATGATGATAGGTCCAGAATTATATAAATATACCTATTGAACTTCTACTATCTAAAATCATTTAATTTTTTTCTCAAAACTTTATAATATGAGCTTGATGCAAAAGGAACAATAAAATGTCCCTCCATAGATCTCTTTCCCAGAGTGAGAATTGAAAAGAGGTTGTTTGGGTTTGGTTTGGTTTCATTTGCTTTTTGGACTTCAGAAGCTAACTGTTGACTTCATCATATGCCCCACTTACATCAGACTATCACCAACACTCTACTATCTATCTCTCTATCACCTATATATCATCTGTCCATCTATGTATCTAGTATCTACCATTTTGTTATCTGTTCGTCCATTCATTCCATTTTATCCCCATCCCTCACTTTTGTTCTCTTCCTCTTACTATAAGCAACAACTGTGAAGCATTTGATATGGATTGTTTTGTTTAAATTCTTGTAAAATGGCTATTATAATTTTGTGTGTATGTATATATCTTGGTTTACATAAATGACAGTGTGCTCTAGACCTCATTTGGCATTCAGTTTCCTATTTCTTTTTTATTTTATATTAGTATATGTTTGCAATGTATAATAATTGCATATATATCCATATCACATTCAAAGCACAAAATCACAAAATAGGTCTTTTCTTTTGCACCATCTTTCCTGTCCTAATTACCCACTCTTTTGGTGCAATGGGCACAGCAACTGTTCATTGTAGAGTGAAGGATGGCCAGATAAAAACACCAATTTTATTTTGAAAAATGCAGTGCTACCATTAATAGAAGTACATACATCTTCATGAAATAGATCTTTAGTTCTTTCAAAATAAGATCTTTGTTGATTGAGTGACATTTACACTCCTGGGTCTCTGCTAGATGACTAATCTTAATAAACCTTGGAACAAAATATAGGTTTCTTGTAATTGTGGTTTTTAATTGTGTTGTGACGTCCATGTTTGCACAGCTGTCTGATTACCCAAACCTGTATCAGCCTGTTTAAATGAACAGTACTGAAACAATGAACAAAAGATAGTGAAAACAGAGTATTATTTATGAAGGTGAAGTACACAAAATCCATATTTATATTTTGGTGTTGGAAAACCTGAACTCCAGTCCTAGTTCGACTTCATACTCACTGTGTTACTCTGGGTAGGTTCTCTCTAGGCCTTCACCTATAAAATAAGGAGAATTGGACTAGGTCAGTACTGTCATTTGAGGAGAATATGATTTGCCTTTGTGGCTCTCAAGGAATATGCTATTTCTTCTCCTTCCTACCTATTCCCCAGTTATTCCAAGTACAACCGATAAAAACAAAAGACAAGGGTCACTTTTTTATTCACGAGATCTGGAAGCAGAGAGGTCCCGGAGCAGAACAGGTAGCAATGAATACATTAGAGAAGCTGCGCAAGAATGCTAGAAGCAGCCTTAGACAGAAGTAAGACAGATTTGTTTTAGAAAAAGCTATTGTTGATTGTTCACAGAACTAAGAAACAACACTGTGTACTGTTCAACAGATAATAAAAATGATTCTGGAAGAAAAACTGTAACTACTAAGCAAGACTAATGGCTTTTCAAAATACTATGTTGGAACAGGACTTTCTGTGCAAAAAGCTGGAAAACACTATCTGTGTCTGTGCCCAAGACAAGCATGAATTCAGTTGAATGAATATGCCTGATGGCTGTTGTATACATGTGTAGAAAATACTCAAATGGCCCAAGACAGATTAAGTGACACATTTCAAGAGAATTATTAAACGTATAGCTGAATTTTCTTCACAGATATTGCAACATCTTCAGCTTAATTCTTAAATACCTCTTGGGACTGGAGGGGGTTGGGAGATCATTGATCCAGGTCTGAGACTGGCTCTGAGTCAGGAAATTAACTGCAAATGCGTCATCACCCTGGCCAGAGAGAGTCTGCTGCTCTGTGGGATTTAGCATCACCCCAGTACAACCTTCGCAGGGTGCTTTCCAAGACCATAAACTTTGTCTTTTCCAAGTCCATCTCCAGACCCCCGCATCTGTCCTGTGCACTGTGAGCTCCACCCTATCTCCCAGGACACAGAGTTCTCAAGATGCTCTTACATAGTATCATCTCCTGCAGGCAGTCTTATTGGTATCTGGTACCAAGCCATGTGCTATTGGGAAAGTGAGTCTTCTATCAGGGTCAAAATCTGGCTTTGGCAATGACTACACATGTTGTCCTTGGGAAAAATATGATCCAAAATCGTAATTCAATTGGAGAGATCGCGGAGGCCCAGGGAGGATAAATAATCTACTCATGCTTGTATAGCAGAACTGGAGTCAGAAAGTCAATCTCTTTTTGACAGCAAATTAGGTGTTCTGTGGCTACAATGTGATTCTTTTTTCGAGAAAGTTCAACTGCAGGTCTCCCAGAAGCAAAGCAGTTAGCAAAAGGCATCCTGATATAATATCACACAAAAAGAAAAATCTCTGAAATAAGATAGGCTGAGGTTTGAGCCATGGGCTGAAACTATAAAGTGTGTGACTTTGCACAAATAAACGAAGTGCTCTGTTCTGAGATCTGCTTTGCTTGACATTAATACAGGCATCTCAATTTTTGAACAGTGTTAGCATAGAATATTTTTTATACTTTTAATATATTTGTATCTTTATAATTAAGGTGTATTTTTTGTGAATAGAAAATAATAGGATATCGTTTTAAATCTAATCTCCCAATACCTGCTCTAGAGTACTTAGACTATGTACATTTAATATAATTATTTATATGGTTAGATTGAGTCATTTAAATTGTTTTCCATTAGCCTCATCCTTTCTTTCTCACCTTTTCCTTCTTTTTCGGCTTTTAGCTTTTGATCATTTTAGTAATCTTTCGATTATTTTTTATAATTGTTTCTATCTCTTTTTTTTTAGCTTGTTAGCCCTTGTTTTGCTATTTTTATGGCTCTTTTGGTTTTTTTTTTAGTGTGTATCCCTATCACAGTCTGCTTTCAAGTGATATTAAATTATTTTATGTGAGTTAAGAATCCTAAGACATTATACCTTAATTTCTCCTCTCTGGCCATTGTGTTATTGTTTCTATACAGTTTACATTCATGTATGTTTTAAAATCCACAGTATATTGTTATCTTATTTAGAAAATTTTCTTTTAATATCTACCGTATTACATCTACCTGTATTATCTATCTACCTGTCTATCTATCTATCTATCTATCTATCTATCTATCTATCTATCTCTGTCTCTCTCTACTCACATAGTTATCATTTCTGATGCTTTTCATTCTTTTATGTAGATTTATGTTTTGATATGTGTCATTTTTCTTCTGCCTAAAGGGATTCTTCAATAGTCCTTGTATTGAGGGGCTTCTGGTGATGAATTTGTTCACCTTTTGAGTGCTGAAACTGTCATTATTTGCTTTCTTTTTTGAAAAGTATTTTTGCTGTTGTAGAATTCTAGGTAAACAGATTTCTTCATTTAATATTTAAATATGTTCCTTCCTGATTTCTTCTTTTTTTGCCATCATTCTAATATTATTTTTTCTGTACAAATATCCTTTTTCTGTGGCAGTGTTAGATTTACTCTTAATCATTATTTTAGGAGATTTGATCATAATATACCTTAGTATAGTTTTTCATATTTCTTGTCCTTAGAGTTCATTGAATTTCTTATATCTACACATATGTAGTTTTCATCAAATCTGGAATTTTTTCAGTAAATATTTTGTCATTTCTTTTTTGCTGCCATTCATTTCTCTGCCCTTTTCTTGTGACTTTAACCATGTATATTAGGCCACTTAAAGCTGCTCCATAAGTCTATTCTTTTATTTTTCTTTGTGTTTCCTTTTGGACAGTTTCTATCACTATGCCTTTAATTGTATTAATCTTTCTTCTGTAGTATAAAATTTGTTGTGAATCTCATTTAGTGTTTTTTTTCCCAGTATTGGGGATTGAACACAGGGCCTTTGTAAATCCTGGGCAAGTGCTTTACCCCTGAGCTAAATCCCCAGGTCTGTCTATCATCTATCTATCTATCTATCTATCTATCTATCTATCTATCTATCTATCTATCTATCTACCTATCTATCTATCATCTATTTATCTATCTATTTCTATCATCTTTGTGTTACTTTTTGAGACAGAGTCTTGTTAAGTTTCCCAGGCTGGATTCAAACCTGTGATCTTCCTGTCTCGCCTCCTGAACAGCTTGAATTACAGGCATGTACCACCATGTCCAGGTGTTTTTAAATATATATCAATGTTTTGAACAGATCAAACCAGTTATAATAAGTTTTTATGTTCCTCAGTTAATTATAGCACGTGTGTCATTTCTAGATGTTTTTATTCTTGTCATTATGGTTCATATTTCCTGCCTCTTTGCATGACTATAAATTTTTAATGTGACACTAGACATTATGATTTCACCTTGTTGGCTATTGGGTTTTTTATTTCTATAAATATTCCTGAACTTGGCTCTATAAAGCAGTTAATTTACTTAGAAGCATTGTGGTCCTTTTTGGTCTTGCTTTTGTGAGTTGTTAGTGGCGCTAGAGTAGTGCTCTGTCCTATTTCCCACTATTGAGGAATGACCCTTCTGTGTACTCTACCCAGTGCTTCATGAATTATAAGTTTTTTCCAGTCTGGATAGTGAGCAAATGTTCTATTTCTTCTAACTTTTTCAGTTGATTCTTTCCCAGCCTTTGTTAGCTTCTTCACACCTGTGCTAGTAAGTATTCTGCTCAATACATAAGGGAGGCCTTATGTGGATCTCCAGGGTTCGCTCTTCTTTGATCTTCTGTTTTTTAACCTCTACCTAGATTATTTTCCCTGAAATTTGAGCTGCATCAGATCAACCCAGAACAACCCACTGGCCTTTGCTTCAATTCTCTTTCCCTAATGTATGTCTTAAAAATACCTTAAACTTTAGTAGTAGGTCGTGACAATCATAGAGCTCACGTTATTTGTTCCTTTTCTCTTGACCGTCACTGTCCTTCATTGACTGCTGCCAAGTATTTTAAAAGTGATTTTTAAATTTATTTGATATGTTCTTGTTTCTGTGGTTGTTTTAGATGAGCAGATAGATACTGTTCTTGTTATTCCATCTTGACTGGAGGAGGAAGTTTTAAATGAACTTTTCTGAACAATAGTTTATGGAAACAACAGTGGTCCCTGCATCACTGGGTATTTGTGAAGATTAAATGAGATACCTGTGGAACTTTTTCAAAGTAACTACTTATTAAAATACATCATTATGAAGCAGCAGCCAGCCTTAAAGTAGTCTTCTCTGAGGAAGGATTAGAACAGTGAATACTAGTATACTTGTTTGGACTGTGCTTAGTTTATTTTAACCAAAATTACTAAATGAGCCAAGCGTGATGGCCTATGCCTGTGATCCCAGCACTTGAGAGGCTGTGGCAGGAGGATCATGAGTTTGATGTCAGCCTGGGCTACATAGTGAGTTCTGGGTTTACCTGGACTACATAGTGAGACCCTGTATCAAACAAAACAAAACAAAACAAATTTACTAGATGGTAGGACTCAAGAATGTGTTACTTGTTATTTGATGTACCGATAATCACTTATAAGTAAAAGTAAAGGCTTTGTCATGCAAAAAAAATAAATAAAATACATCATCTTCACTACTTCTTTTTGGCATATCCCTCATCATAGCTGTTATCAGGGGACTGTCTTTTTTTTTTAACCAAGAACATGTATTGGTACATTTTATACATAATGATCACATTCATCATGGTTATTTTGTACCTGTACATGATGTATCTTGGTTTTCCCCCCTCTTCCCCACCCCTCCCTTCTGCTCCCCCCTTCCATATTTACAGCAGGTTTATTTTTATTCTCTGGTATGAGAAACCATAAGTGTAAATAAGGACAAAGAGGTGTAATAGATATTATATAAAAGGAAGATAATATTCAAAAGAGAAGAGAACTAGAAAGGGAGAAGGGAGAAGGAAGGAAGGGAAAAAGGAAAGAATGGGGAAAGGGAAAAAATGGAAAAATACAAATAAATCAGGGGACTGTCTTTAATGGCTCTTGGGCTGTTTGACCACTGTCTGTAACCAGTGCAAACTTTTGGTCCATTGAGCCAGTACTCTTGAACTCATTACGAAAACTTGTTTGTATGTAAACAAAGCGAAGCGCAACTGATTTAAGAAAACTAATGGAAATCAGTTGTTTTGCATTTCCAGTGATACTGGTAATTTTAAAAAGGCATTTAACTTTATTACTACTTCAAAGAATAGTTTTTGTGAGAGGAGGAAAAGGAAAGAGAGAGAAAAAGAGGGATACAGGGGGAGACAGAACATCCATCATTATGACACAGACATGCTTTAACAGGCTATGTGCTGTTTCTAATTCAGTATTCACTGCACTTAAAGACAACTCATGTTTATTTTCATAGCTTAGTCTGTGTGTCACTTGTAATATAGCTCTCTATGCCTTCTCCAGGAAACAACTTATCTTCTAGTGGGGAAGCTAAAAAACTGGACAGAAAGACCGAGAGAGGCTCAGAAGGAAAAGAAAGGCAGTCACCCAAAGAGGATGCTGGCCAGCAAATGAGTCACAGCTAGTGTACAATGTCCAAATATACTACAGAATATTACTTGACATTTAAAAAGGTGAAATCTTTCCAAAGATCGCATCAACTTATACCCTGTATTTGTTGCATGCGCATTTTGAAGAACTGCTTTGACTATCCCTACTGAACAGCAGTCCATTCATTCAATTGTTTATTCAATTAGCAAATATTTATTCAGCTTATACTATGTACATAGCACAGTGCTTGGGCAATGATTAATAAATTATGATATTTATTCTTATGGAATTTTTATAGTCAAACTTTTGCCAAAGATAAGAAATGACTCTATATGTGTCTTTAATTTCAACAGAATTCCATACTTCCAATCCACTGTGAAAGTCAGGAGGGAAATGAATCTTTTAAAATTGTGGTGGTTCTTTTTAGTCCTGACCTTATAGTGCTAATTCAGATCCACACACATCATATACTCAACAAACTAATAAAATTAAGCTGCGGATACCACATTTTCAGCATTCACACAGGAAATTCCATGCATTCCTCTGGACTTCCCTGTCATTCCAGTCCTTTGCCGCTACTACTGATTCCTGACGTTATTTCATATTCTTGATAGTGTTCCTGTCCTTTCAATTTGTCAACTTCAACTGACTGTTGTTTATCAAACAGTACTCTCTAAGGACTTTAGGTTACCTCTGTAACCTCTGTGAATCCTTTTTATTCCTAGATAGTAGGTTGCTTCAACCTGGCTTAGCTCCGCTACCCAGGATTTATGTTCTGACCAGGTTTTCACTGGGTCCTGGGAGGTGAAAATAGGGCATTTCAGAATTTAGGCACCAGGCAATGGGGAGTCTGCTCAGGGAATATTCCGGGATTTTATTATGTACTTTGGCAATTGGATAGTAAGCAGCCATGACATACCAGAAGCTCTGCTCCGATGAAGCTATAGTTCAGTGGAGGACAGGAATGCGAGATAATTCTTACAAAGCACAAAGAAATGTAAAGTGAAAATGATGAAAAGGAATATTAAAGGAAATAGGCAAGTGCTGTGATGGAGAGATTGGCTAATGGTAGTGGGAGATGGTTACTTTAAATAGGGTATTTGGGAATGTCCTCTCTAAAGAGATGTCAAACACATCTGTAGGAAAAGAAAGAACCAGTCATACAAAGATTCATCTGATGGAAGCTTTCTAGGTAGAGGGAACAACATGTGAACAATAAAAGTCCTGTGGTATGTTAGAGGAACACAGTCTGCAGGGACTGGAGAATTGTGAGCAAAGGAAGAGTAATGAAAAGTCAGAGATGTGAGCAGCGATCAGATCTTTGGTTTGATTTCATGATCACAGTATTTTGAAAGCTTCCCTACTCTGTGACTGGGATTCAACTCTACCAATAGTCTCAGAAAAAAGTCAGGAAGCACTTGCTCTAGTGTTATTCTACCATAGGTTTTTCTGTCTTTTTTTTATTGAATCAGTCTCTAAGGTTTCTTATCTGGAAAATGAGAGAATTGGAATGAACTTTCTTTAAGATCTTTTTGAGCTCTAACCTTCTACAAAAAATAACTTAAAATTCTGACTGAAAGCTCTGGTCTCTGTGTTAGTTTCAGCTGAATTATTTCAAATCTTGTCATGGGGACATAAATCATAGAGAATCTCTTCCTTTATAGATTTTAAATTCTAAGAACTTTTTATCCAAGTAAATTTCAACTTATTTTAATTATCTCTGATATAGAGCGTAAGATATAACAGTTTTTATCTTCAATTACCTTTGAAAATGGCTTACAGGAATTTAGCACGGTGTATGTAGATGAATAATTGAAGACATTGGGGTGACATTTTTATAAAGAATAGCTTTATTGATATATTACTCACCTACCACACAATTTACCAATTTAGAGTATAAAATTCAATGGGTTTTCAGTGTATTCAGGAGTTGTGCATGAAAATTGCAATGTATTTCAGAGCAGTTTTATTATCCCTCCAAAAAACCATCTGTTTTAATCACAATTTTTCAAAGCCCCAAAACATCAGTTTTTAGAAAATGTCATGAGAAAACATTCACGAAGGTGATCTTTTCTCTTGAAGTTCTATGACTGCTAGTTTTACTAGTTTAGTTTTACTTAGTTTAGCTAGTTTATCTCTTAGCACCATGATCTATACATAAATATTGAATATAACAACAATAGCAGTGAATAGAGAAGGGAGTTTATCTTCGAAATAGTAAAGTCTTTAACAATTTATGTAGGTGGGCAGCTTAGATGTGTATTTGTGCTGCCCTTAGAGATAGCAAAAACCTGTGTATCACACAAACTGATTTTACTTGTGGAAGGTTCTTGTGGTTTACAGCTAGATATTCCCCTTAAAGCCTCATGTGCTCATACATGGAGCTTTAGGGAGTTGATTGGATCATAGGGGCATGATGCCATCCATGCATTAGTCCACTGATGAGTTTATAGCTAAATGTGTTTTGGGAGGTAAAGCGTGGTTGGAGGAGGTGGATCACTGAGATAGTGGCCTAGAGAGGTCTGTCTCCCACCTTCTTCCCTTTATCTCTCTACTTCCTGCTTCTATATTGCCATGAGCGGTTTCTCTTCTTCCACGCCCCTCTGCCATGCTGCTCCACCTTGGAGCCAGCCAGTTACAAACTGAAACCTCTACAAACTGTGAACCAAAGTAAACCTCTCCTTTAAATTGTGGGCATTGGGTACTGTGTCTCAGCGATGAGAAAGCAACTAAGAAAGTTTGTATAAAGACATTTAGGAAAATTGATACCCTTACTTGTCTAACATCAGTACTATATAAACCAAATAATGAAGCCTTTATTGTTGCCTATGGGGCTCTTCAGATCATAACCAGTGCTCTCCTTATTATTATTTTTGTTGTTGTTGCTTAATGTTCTAAACCATGAAACACTTTTGTTATTTTTTTATTAAAACATGTTTGCAGTACATAATGATGATGTTCTTTTTCTAAAGTTAGTGCATGTATATAACATATCTTACTTCTCTTCTATATCCCTTTTCCTCCCCTCTCTCCTCCTTCCATCTCTTGATTGCTTTCCCATTTGATACAGGTTTATTCTCCTACTTCCTATTATCTATAATTTATTTTGGTCTTTATTTGTAATTTGGGTTTCTAATATTGGAGAAACCATCCAATGTTTAAGCTTGTGTGTCTGATTTATTTCACTTAACTTTATGGTCTCAAGGTGCATCGATTTTTCTACAAATGACTCAAGTTTATCTTTCTTTGTGTCAGAGTAGTACTCCATAGTGTGTAAATAACACATTTTCTTTATCTGTTAATCTGTTGATGGGCATATAGACTGCTTCCAAGATTTAGCTACTATGAATTGTGCTGCTATATATGTAATTATGCATGTATCAGTGTAATACGATATCTTCAAATCTTTCAGGAAGATACCAAGAAGGGGAATAGCTGGTTCAAATGGAATTTCTGCTTTTAGTCTTTTGAGGCATCTCCACACAGATTTCCATTTCCATAGTGGGTATGCTAGTTTACATTCCCACCAACAACGTAGAAGGGTTCCATTTTCTCTGCAGCCTTGCTACCATCATTTCTTGATGATGACTATTATTTCTTTTTTTTTTTTGGCTGATTTTTATTAAAATTTGTCCAAAATTACATAAACTTATGGGCATTACACAAGCTTACAGACCATACTACATTGTGTCTTTTACTTAGAACAAGGAGCATGGTAAACAACCACATAGATGCGGCATTAAGTAAACACGTACACTAGGTACTACAGTAACTTTATGTAGTTTTGACTTGATGACCATTCTTTCTGGAGTGAGATGAAATCTCAGTGCTGTTTTAATTTTCATTCCTCTAATAGTCAGTGAGGTTGAGGATTTTCATGTATTTATTGATCGAATATTATTCTTTTGTGAAATATCTATTCATTTAACTTGCCATTTTTGATTGGGTTTTTTATTTGGGAGAGGTCTAATTTTTTTTGCGTTCTTTATATTTTCTAGTTATCATTCCTCTGTCTGAGAAACAGCTGGCAAATTTTTTTCCATTCTGTAGATTGTCTTTTTCAGTCTCTTGGTCGTTTATTTTGTTGTGCAGAAGCTTTTTAATTTGAATGATCCCATTTGTTGATTCTCAGTGCTATTTCCTGTGCAACTGGGGTTCTGTTCAGAAAGTCCTTGCCTATGCCTATGACTTCAAAAGTTTTACCCATCTTATATTTCAGCTGGTTAAGGGTTTCAGTTTTAATGTTTAGATGTTTGGTCCACTTTGATTTTAGCTTAGTACATGGTAACAGATATGGGTCTAGATTCAACCTTCTGGGTGTGCATAGCTAGTTTTCCTAACACTTTTTATCAAAGAAGCTATCTTTCCTCCAGTGTATGATTTTGACACCTTTGTCAAAGATCATGTAGATGAAGGTCCTTGGGATCATTTCTGCATTGTCTATTATGTTTCAAAGATCCTCATGTCTGTTTATGTTACTGCACCATGCTGTTTTTATCACGGTAGCTTGAGACTATAACTTGAAGTCTGGGGTTGTGATGCCTCCCCCTTTGCTCTTGTTTACCAGGATTGCTTTTGCTCTTCTTGGTCTCTTCTGGTTCCATATGAATTTTAGCATTGTTTTCTCCAGTCCTGTGAAGAATGATGTTATTGTTTTGTTTTGTTTTGCTTTGTGCCAGGGATCGAACTCAGGGCCTTGTGCTTGCAAGGCAAGCACTCTAACCACTGAGCTAAATCCCCAGCTGATATTGATATTTTGATTGGAATTGTATAAATCCGTATATCCATTTTGGAAGTATGACTATTTTGACTGTATTGGTTCTGCCTATCCAGGAACTTGGTCTATCTTTCCATTTTCTGATGTCCTCTTCAGTTTCCTTCTTCAGAGTACTGTAGTTTTCATAGTAGAGGATTTTCATTTCCTTAGTTAGGTTATTTTCTAAGTATTTAGTACTTCTTGGCACTACTGTGAATGGTTTTTTCCTAATTTCTTTTCAGTGGCTTCATTATTACTGTACAGGCATGCTATTGATATTTGAGTGTGAATTTTATATCCTGCTACATTACTGAATTTGGTTACTAAGTCTAAAAAACTTTTGATGGATTTTTTTTGGGTAGTCTATGTATAGGATCATGTCATCTGCAAATAATGATCATTGACTCCTTCATTTCATATATATACATATATGTATATCTATCTTTTATTTCATTTTCTTGCCTAATTCTCTTGGTAATGTTGCAACTACTCTGTTGAACAGGAATAGTGATAGTGGACATCCTTGTCTCCTTTCTGATTTTAGAGGAAAAGCTTTCATTATTCCCCCATTTAATATGAAGTTGTCAGTAGGTTGTCCAAATGGCTTTTTTCTAATTGAGAAAATCTCAGTTAGAAGGTCTTTCTATACCTATTTTCTATACCTATTTTCTTCAGGGTTTTTGTTATGGAAACTTGTTGGATTATTTCAAAGATTATCATATGATTATCATGTGATATTTGCCTTTGCTTCTGTTTGTGCGATTTATTAATTATTGATTTATGTATGATGAGCCATCCTTGCATCCCTAAGATGAAGCTTCTTTGGTCATGTTTTATGACTTTTTGATGGTCTATTGCATTTAGTTTGCAAGTATCTAAGTATCTTATTGAGGATTTTTGCATGGATACTCATTAAAGAGATTGCCCTATAGCTCTCCTTTTGGTTCTATCCTTGTCTGGCTTTGGAATCACAGCAAAGGTGACTTGAGGGAATGATTTTGCAAGGACTCCTTCCCTTTCAATTTTACTAAAGAGCTGGAGGAGTATTGATGTTAGATCTTCTCTGATGTTTTTTGTAGAAATTAGTGGTGAATCCATCTGGACTTATGCTTTTCTTATTTGGTAGATTTTTTTTTGCTGCTTCAATTTAATTGTCTATTATTGAATTACTCAGGGTTTTTAAAATCTTCTTGGTTCAGTTTTAGTGATTCATATATATAGGGGAATCTATCCTCTTCTAAATTCTCCAATTTAATGATGTACAAGCTTATGAAGTAGTCATTAATAATCATTGATTTTTGTCACTGTCAGTAATGATTTCAACTTTTTCATTTCTAATTGAATTTATTTGTATCTTTTTTTCCATAGATTGGCTAGGGTTTGTCTCTTTATTCTTTTGATGGATCAATTTTTTAATTCATTGACTCTTTGCTTTTTTGTTTTTGATTTCATTGATTTCTTCTCTGATCTTTATAATTCCCTTCCTTGAACTATTTTTGGGTTTAGAAAGTTCTTGTTTTTCTAGGATCTTGAGGTGCAACATTACATTATTTATTTAGGCCTGTTCTGTTTTTGT
The DNA here is from genome assembly GCA_004026905.1 of Hystrix cristata. NCBI lineage: Eukaryota > Metazoa > Chordata > Mammalia > Rodentia > Hystricidae > Hystrix > Hystrix cristata. The sequence continues at coordinate 33,951 of PVJO010006578.1, read as the reverse complement.
GATGTGGGCATTCAGTTATAAACTTGCTTCTTAGCACAGTTTTCATTGTGTCCCATATGTTCTGTTATGTTGTACTAGTATCAGTGTTTAGTTCTAGAAACTGTTTTATGTCTTCTTGATTTCTCTTGTAACCCGTAATTTATTTAAGAGTGTATTGTTATTCTATTCTGAGTCATAGTTGTCATCTGGAACTTTCCCATAAAATCATAATTTCCCAACTTGTTTTGTGAAAGAAGGGTTTTAAAGTTGTGCATATTAATTTTTAAATTTGTAAATTTCATAGTAATAAAAAATACTAGAAATAAATGTACAATAGGAGGTCAGAGGAAATGGTGGAGCAGTAAGTGTAAGCAACTCAGCTTCTCCAGGACAAAGTGTCTAGAGTCTGGAAAACAACAGCTTGGGGAGGAACTGTAGTGAGTGGATGGTACAGAAGACCCATGAGGGAACCGAACTGATAGAGGGAAGAAAAATATGGTGAAGTGACATGGAACCATTAGACCTCACAGAGAAACCATGTAGCACCTGCAGATAGCAGCTTGGTAGCTGTCTGCCAGGAGGCAAATTGAAACTAACAAAGTTTCTTCTTAACAGAGACCCAGAGAGCTGTGTGGATACCCAGGTGAATCTTATGCAGTTGGAGACACTTGGAAGAATGTGAGACACTGCTTTCCGAACAGCTTTCCAGAGTCAACAATTGGTGAGTGACCGTGGTACAAGTGCCTGAGGACACAGTTGTGTGAAACAAGAGCTGGTAGGGATGCCATTGTAGGAAAGGGTTGGATGCTTTAACCCGGGTCCCAGAGCAGCCATTTGGCTGCTTCACACTGCCAAGTTCCCAGAGTGCATGAGGGACGGACAGTCAAGGGAGATTGCTGGCAGTTGGAGAGCAGCCTGGGTGCTGGTACCCCACTGAGAGACAGGGACTGGTGACCACAGAATCAGCTACTGCAGTCAGAAGCCAGTTTCAGCCCGAGTTACGCAGGACTGGAAGCTCACTTTGGCACCATGCTCTTACTGTAAACAGATCTCTACATCCAGCATCGTTCTGGGGGCAGAATGCCATTTTAGACTTCCACCGTGAGCAAAAACAGGTCCTAGCCTGAGCTCTTTTCTTTAACCTGAGCCTGAAGAAAGAAGCCATATGTCCAAACAATAGAAAAATTTCTTTTACTATTCTTTATTTCATTGTATTATTTTTTCACTTTTTATTTTTATTTTACATTTTTAGTTTTTTAAAAACTCTTTGCTGTTTCTCACCTTTGCTGTCTTTATATAGAGTGGGTTCACTTTTTTTTTTTCTAGGTTCCACTTGCATAGAATATTGTTTTCCTTCCTTTGATTTTTATTCTATGAGTTTCTTTTGGGTTGAATGTGTATTTTGTATACAGCATGGCATTGGATTTCATTTCTTAATTCATTCTGACGGTCTGTGTCATTTGATTGGGAAGTTGAGACCTTTCACACTGAGAGTTATGACTGATAGGTATTGACTTATTCCTGCAATTGCCTTATTTTCTTGTTACTGATTCCCTATCTTTTACCATCTACTTAACTGCTCAACATACTTGTATTCATTCTATTTGACATTTTGTCAATGTTAGATCCACTGTTTCTTTCTAGGATATTCTTAAAAATATTTTGGACTTGTTTTGGTGGTCATGAATTTCCTTAGGTGGTCTTTATCATGAGACTATCTTATTTCACCATCAATTTTCAAAAGTTCTGAGTTCAATATCCAGCACACACACACACACACACACACACACACACACACACACACACACACACACACACAGACTCAAAGATAGTTTCATGGGAGGTATCAGCCTAGGTTGAAAATTGTTTTCTTTTAAGGATTAAAACACTTCACTCCAAGCTCTCCTGACCTTTAAGGTGTGTATTGTGAAATCTCCTGTAATTCTAGTGGGTTTACCTTTGTATGTGATTCATTGCTTTTTTTCTATCCACTTTCAAGATTCTTTTCTTGTGTTAAACATCTGGGATTTTTTATTATGGTGTGTCATGGAGAGGTTCTTTTCCAATTGTGGCTATTCCGGGTTCTATATGACTAACTTATCTGTATGTTAAATATTTTCCCTTATTTGAAACGTTTTCTATTGTTTCAGTAAACAGTTTTTATATGATTTGGGCTGTCCTCTGATTTTTCACTAATTCCAATTAATCTTAGATTAATCTATGTGTCATCTAAGAGCATTTGGATCCGAGTTGCTTGTTCTCATGTTGTTGTTAAGTTATCTACCATTAATTGGCCACCCCAAACAGCCCTGTTTTCTAGTTCTGATACTCTGTTCTTACACTGGTCACTTCTGGTGTCCACAGTGTCAGTTGAATTTTTAATCTTCTGAATTTCTTTTTTTTTTCTTCTGAATTTCTATTTGGAGCCTTTTTGTGGACTCTAATTCTTTTCTGTGCCAGACATTCATGTTTTGCATCATTTTTAGTTCTGTAAGCTTTTATTAGTGTCTGCTGTAGATTTACTAATAAACTGTGTCTACTGTTTAGTTGGCCCAGTATCTTTTTACTTATCTCTTCTATGAGCTTGCCAAATGCCTTATTGCGCTATTTGATTATTTCCCCTGATATCATTTTGAATAATTTGGGGGAGTAGCTTTTATTTTCCTCTCCTTCAGTGAACCATGGATTAACTTTGGGCCAGTTGGGAGATTTTGGAGACGTTTTCTTGGTTTGTCTTCTCATGTTTCAATTGTGTGTGTATGTGTGTGTGTGTGTGTGTGTGTGTGTGTTTGTGTGCGTGTGTGCATTTTCTTGAGGCTTAATGGTTATACTAGTAAAGATAGAGGGTTAGGATAATGGGAGCATGAAAAAAGTAAAATTTGTAAAATTAAGCAATGGAAAATGAGGAAGAAGTGATAAAGTGAAATAAAGGATTCTATTAAGGAGTAAAAAGAAATTATATTATTAGATAAAAGTAACTTTAAAAATCTATGAAAAGGAGAAATTAAAAAAAGTAAACTGAAGGCCAAAAAGAAAATACAATAAAGGAACAAATTTAAAAGAGAGAGCAAGAAATGAAAAGAAAGAGCAAGAAGACCAAAGCAAACAAACCAAAAGTAAATAAATAAATACAAGAAAAATAAAACAAGAAAGGAACACCCAAATGCCAAAAACACAGACTCCTCTTCCAAATAAAAGTTAAGGAGAAAAAAATGGGCCAAGAATTTTCTACGTATTTTCAAAAGAATGATTTCTTTCCAGGGCCTGCAGCCTTGGAATCCAGCAAGTCTCAGTTCTCTCTACCCTGTGTTATAGCCTGTGGCTTTTTAAGGTAACCTCCCTGCTCGAGAGGTCCCTTTAATTCTAACCCCCCAGCTGATGGTAACTATACAAGCAGAGTCACATCCCCACTCATGTTGATACCCAGTGAAATGATCAGAGTACTGGTCTCCACTGATCATAGGTAGACTGCCAGATGCAATGTCATCACCTTCAGGTAGTCTAAAGTGCCAGCAAACACAAAATGCCTTCTTAAAACTCTCTCTAGCAATATGGCAGGTATTGCATTGGATTTCTTATCCAACTTTATCCTCCCATGACAAAGGAAGGATGCACTTGGGGTAAAATCTATGCCGTTTTTGCAGTTTGCACCAGCTGTGGGCTTTTTTTTGGGTTGGCCCTGCTGGTCCATCCATTACTTATCCTTCGAGTAGCTGATTCTTCTGGGCTTACCTCTTCTCCTGCAGGTCGGACTCATCTTTGATTGGGTCGGGTGGTTACTAGTCATCTCTGTCACCCTGTGCTGAAGAGAACAAAGTTGCAGAGCCTGCTAGTAGTTAGCAGTTTGACAAAGCAGCTCCTCCTTGTGGTATAGCCACCAGTTCTCCTCTTTTTATTATTGATCTCTGATCTACCCAGTGTGACAGTGTGGTTAGCCTGAATAAGGAGAATATTAAGGTCATAAGGTTAAGTGAAATAAACCAGGCACACAAGCTTAAATATCACATGGTTTCTTTAGTATGAGAAAAGCAATATATAAATAAAGAGCAAAATAAAGGATAGATAGTAGGAAAATACATCTTTTGTGAAAAGGAAAGAGACCAAGAGATGGAGGGAGGGGAAAGGAATGAAATAGAATTAAGATATATTGTGTATGTGTACCAAATTCCCTATGAGAAATGTATTTATTATGCATTGAAAATACGGACTGGTAAAAAAATTCAAAAATTGAAAGGTTAGTTTTATTTTATTTTTTAATGTTTTTTTTTTTTTTACCAAGGCCATGTATTGGTACATTGTATAAATAATGATCACAATCATCATGGTTATTTTGTACCTGTACATGATATATCTTAGTTTCCCCCCCTCTTCCCCACCCCTCCTTTCTGTTCCCCCTTCCGTATTTATAGCAAGTTTATTTATGTGTATGTATATTTTCATATTTTTCCATTTTCCCTTTCCCCTTTCTTTCCTTTTTCCCTTCCTTATTTCCCCCCTTCTCTCTTTCTAGTTCTCCTCTCTTTTGAATATTTATTTTTCTTTTACATAATATCTATTATACCTCTTTGTCCTTATTTACACTTATGGCTTCTCATATTAAAGGAACGATTCGATGTGTACTAATGAGTATCTGATTTATTTCTCTTAAGAGTATGTTCTCAAGGTACATCCATTTACCTACATATGTCTCTAGTTTATCCCTTTCTGTGGCGGAGTAGTACTCCATTGTGTAGAAGAACCACATCTTTAGCCATTCCTTAGTTGTTGGGCATTTGGGTTGTTTCCAAGACTTAGCTATTACAAACCATGTTGCTATGAACATGGTTGTGCATATATCGCTGTGGTATGATGTTTTTAATTCTTATGGGTAGATACCAAGCAGAGGAATAGCTGGGTCAAATGATAACTCTAGTTGTAGTTTTTGAGGAATCACCACACTGATTTCCACATTGTTTGGATCAGTCTACATTCCCACCAACAGTGGAGGAGGGTTCTTTTTTCCCCACATCCCCACCAGCATTTGTTGTTTGTTGGTTTCTTGATAATAGCTGTTCTTTCTGGAGTGAAATGGCATTCTAGTGTTATTTCAATTTGCATCTCTTAAATGACCACTGATGTTGAATACTTTTTCATATATTTATTTGCTATTTTTATTTCTTTTTTTAAAAATTTTTTATTTTTCTAAATTTTTTTAAATTTTATTTTACCAAGAACATGTATTGGTACATTGTATACATCATGTTCACATTCATTGTGGTTAATTTGTACCCGTACATGATTTATCTTGGTTTTCCCCCCTTTTTCCCACCCCCCCTTCTGTTCCCCCCTTCCCCTTGTACAGCAGGTTTGTTTATATTTTCCCGTTTTTTTCTTTCCTCCTTCTTTCCTTTTTCCCCTTCTTTCTTTTCCCCCTTCTTTCTTTCCCCCCTTCCCCGTTTCTAGTTCTCCTCTCTTTTCAATATTATCTTCCTTTTATATAATATCTATTACACCTCTCTGACCTTATTTACTCTTATGGTTACTAATATCAGAGAAACAATTCAATGTGTACTCCTGAGTGTCTAATTTATTTCACCTAAGAGTATGTTCTCAAGGTACATCCACTTACCTACAAATGTCTCTAGCTTATCATTTTTTATGGCAGAGCAGTACTCCATTGTATAGAAAAACCACATTTTCTTTAGCCATTCATTGGTTGCTGGGCATTTAGGCTGTTTCCAAGACTTAGCTATTACAAATTGTGTTGCCATAAACACGATTATGCATATATCCCTGTGGTATGATGATTTTAATTATTCTGAGAAGATGCCCAGTAGAGGAATAGCTAGACCAAATGGAACCTCTAGTTGTAGTTTTTTGAGAAATCTCCATGCTGATTTCTACAGTGGCTGGATCAATCTACATTCCCACCAACAGTGGAGGAGGGTACCTTTTCCACCACAGTCCCACCATTTGTTATTGGTTGACCTTTTCATAATCACTTTTCTTTCTGGAGAGAGGTGGAATCTTAATGCTGTTTTGATGTGCATCGCTTGAATGGCTAGTGATGTTGAACACTTTTTCTTGTATATATTTGCCATTTTTATTTCTTCAGCTGAGAAATGTTTATTCATTGAAGATGCTCATTTTTGAATTGGGTCTTTGAATTTGGGAGGTTTGATGTTTTTGAGATCTTTGTATATTCTAGATGTCAGACCTTTGTCTGAGGAACAGTTGCCAAAATTTTTTTCCCAGTCTGTGGGTTTTTGCCCCACTCTATTGGTGATTTCTTTTGCTGTGCAAAAGCTTTTTAATTGGATGGAGTCCCAAGCACTAATTCTTTGTATTATTTCCTGTGCAGTCTGGGTTTTGTTCATAAATTTTTTTCCTACCCCTATGTGTTCGAGAATCTTTCCTATTTTGTTCTTCAGTAGATTTAGTGTTTCTGTTTTTATGTTTAGATCTTTGATCCACTTCGATTTTATTGTAGTATATGGTGAGAGACATGTATCTAGTTTCATTTTTTGGCATGTGGCAAGCCAATTTTTCCACCATTTGTTAAAGGGGCTATCTTTCTCCCATTGAGGATGTTTGGCTTCTTTGTTGAAGACGAGGTATTTGAGTGTGTTTGGAGTTGTTTCTGTGTCTTCTAATCTGTTCCATTGATCCACGGGTCTGTCTTCATGTCAGTACCATGCAGTTTTTATCACTGTAGCTTTATAGTATAGTTTCAGGTCTGGGATCGTGATGCCCAGTACCTTGCTCCTGTTGCTCAGGATTGTTTCTGCTATCCTTGGTCTCTTCTGGTTCCACATAAATTTCATGATTGTCCTTTCTAATTCTGAGAATTATGTTAGTGGTATTTTGATTGCAATTAAATTAAATCTGTATAGTAATTTAGGAAGTATGGGCATTTTCACTATGTCAGTTCTTCCTACCCAGAAACATGGTATATCTTTCTATTTTCTGATATCCCTTTCAATTTCCTTTTTTAGAGAATTATAGTTTTAAATGTAAAGATTTTTACTTCCTTTATTAGATATATTCCTAAGTATTTCATTTTTTTTTTGTTGAGATTGTAAAAGGTGTATTTTCTGTTATTTCTTTCTCAGTGAGTTTGTTATTTGTATATAGGAATGCTATTGATTTTTGGGTGTTGACTTTGTATCTAGCTGTGCAATGAATTTAGTTATTAAATCTAGGAGTATTTTGGTGGAATTTTTTGGGTCTTCTATGGAGAGTATCATGTCATCTGCAAATAATGATAATTTAAATTCTCCCTTTCCTATCTTTATTCATTTTATTTCTTTCTCTTGTCTAATTGCTCTGGCTAATGTTTCAAATACTATATTGAAAAACAGTGGTGATACTGGGCATCCTTGTCTTGTTCCAGATTTTAGAGTGAAAGCTTCCTTTTTCTGACCATTTAGTGTGATGTTGGCCATTGGTTTGTCATAGATGGCTTTTATCAGATTTAGATATAGACCATCTATTCACAAATTCTGTAGTGTTTTTATCATGAATGGTTGTTGGATTTTGTCAAATGCTTTTTATGCATCTATTGAGCTGATCATGTGATTTTTGTCTTTGACACTGTTGATATATTGATTTGCATATTTTGAACCATCCCTGCATCCCTGGGATGAATCCTACTTGGTTGTATTGTATAATCTTGATAATTCTTTGTATTCTGTTTGCCAATATCTTGTTTAGAATTTTTGCATCTATGTTCATTAGGGAAATTGGCCTGTAGTTTTCTTTTTCAGTTGGATCTTTTTATGGTTTTAGTATCTGCATTATACTTGCTTCTAGGAATGATTTTGGAAGTACTGCTTCCTTTTCAATTTCATTGAAGATTTTGAGGTGTAGTGGTATTAGATAATCCCTGAATTTTTTGTAGAATTCAGCTGTGAAGTCGTCAGGTCCTAGGCTTTTCTTAATTGGTAGGTTTTTAAATACCTCTTTGATTTCAATGGCTGATATTGGGTTATTTAATATTTTTATCTCTTCTTGATTCACTTTTGGTAGATCATATGTTTCTAAGTATCTGTCCATTTCTTCAGTATTTTCCATCTTGTTTGAGGATAGGTTCTTGAAGTAGGTGTTGATGATCTTTTGGATTTCTGTAGAACCATTGTAAGTTCACCCCTTTCATTTTTTATTGCATGAATTTGAGTCTTTTCTTTGCTTTTTTTTGATAAGATTGGCTAGGGATTTGTGTATTTTATTTAGTCTTTCAATGAACCATCTCTTTGATTGGTTGATTCTTTGCATTTTTTTTGGTCTCAATTGCATTAATTTCAGCTCTGCTCTTAATAATTTCCTCTCACCTATGAGCTTTAGGTTTGATTTGTTCTTCTTTTTCTAGACGTTTGAGGTTCAACATTAAGTTGTTTATTTGAGCTCGTTCTGTCGTCCTGATGTAGGAGTTCAATGCAATAAATTTCCCTCATAGAACTGCTTTCATTGTATCCCATAGGTTCTAGTATGTTGTGTTGCCATTATCATTTAAATGTATAAATTGCTTAATTTCTTCTTTAATTTCTTCTGTGATCCAACTGATGTTCAGAAGGATGTTATTTAGTTTCCATGTGTTTATGTGGTTTTTGGTTTCTGTTGTCATTAAATTTCAGTTTCATTGCATTATGGTCCGATAGTATGCATGGGATAATTTCAATTCCTTTATAATTATTTAAGCATGCTTTATGAGCTAGTATGTGGTCTTTTGGAGAATGACCCATGTGCAGGTGAAAAGAATGTGTATTCTGATGTTGGAGGGTGGAACACTCTGTATACATTTACTAAGTCCATTTGTTCACAGATTTGATTCAGTTCTGATCTGTCTTTGTTGAGTTTTTGTCTAGTTCATCTGCCTATTTGTGGCAGTGTGATATTGAAGTCTCCCATTATAATTGTGTTAGTGTTTATATGATCTTTCATGGTCCTTAACATTTATTTTATGTAGTTAGGTGCACCAATATTTGGCACATAAATATTAATGATTGTTATTTCTTCCTCTTGGAGTTTTCCCTTGAGAAGTATGTACTGACCTTCTTTGTCCCTCTTGATCAGTCTTGGTTTGAAGTTCATTTTGTCTGAGTTTAGGATAGCTACCCCTGCTGTTTTCTGGGTTCTTGTTGCATGCAATATTGTTTTTCATCCTTTGATTTTCAGTCTATGAATTTCCTCTTGCATAAGATGTGTCTCTTGTAAGCAGCATATTGATGGATCTTGTTTCTTGATCCATTCTGCTAATCTGTTTCTTTTCTTTGGTGAGTTGAGACCATTTACATTGATGGTTACAGCTGTTATGTATGGATTAATCTTTGCCATCAATCTTTTCTGCTGTTGCTTCTGTGTTTCACCTCCGTTTAATGGCTTGCCTTATCTTGTGGGTTCTTTTTACTTGTGTCCTTGTAATTATAGGTTCCTTTTTCCATTTCTAGGATACTCTTCAAAATATTTTGTAGAGGTGGTTTGAAAGTCATAAATTTCGTCAGTTGTTCTTTGTCATGGAAGTATCTTATTTCATTGTTGAATTTGAAAGATAGTTTGGCCGGATACATTAGTCTGGGTTTGAGATTGTTTTCTTTTAAGGCTTGAAATATTTTACTCCAGGCTCTCTTTGATTTCAGGGTTTGTTTTGAGAAGTCTGCTGTGATTCTGGTGGGTTTTCCTTTGTAGGTGATTTGTTTTTTGTTTCTCTAACAATTTTCAGTATTCTGCTCTTTTGAGTTTCTGGAATTATGGTTATTATATGTCTCGGTGTAGATTTGTTTTGGTCATGGGTAACTGGGGTTCTATATGCCACACTTATCTGTATGTCAAGTTCTCTTCTGATGCTTGGGAAGTTTTCTGTCATTACTTCTGTAAATAATCTTTTTAGATCCTTTGCACTGTCCCCTGCTTTTTCATTCACTTCAATCACTCTTATGTTGTTCTTTCCATCATCTTGTAGCTGTTGCAATGATATTTCATAGTCTCTAGCTATTTTTAGGAGGTGTTTCTTTTCATTGTCACTAATTGCCAGCTTATCTTCTAGGTCTGAGATTCTATCTTTGCTTTCATTTAATCTACTGCATATATTTTCAAGCAAGTTTTTGATTTCTTGGCTATCTGAATATGTTTCATGGTTTCCATGTCTTTACTAAGTTGGATGTTCAAGTTTTCCATTATTTTCCCAAGCTCCGCTGTTTTTTATTTGTGTCTACTCTGAATTCACTAAGCAGGACTTTCATTATGATTGTCATCTCTTTTTTTTTAAACTTGGGCAATTGGGGCTGGGGATTTAGTTCAGTGGTTGCAGTGCTTGCCTTGCAACCACAAGGTCCTGAGTTCGATCCCCGGCACCAAAAAAAAAAAAAAAATAAACTTGGGCAATTATTTCTATTCTGATGTTCTCTATAGCCTTGCCTATTTATTTTTTAACTTCTACTACTATAATTTCTGAGAATTTGGTTGGGTGTCTTCTGATTTCCTCTATCTCCTTGTCCTCTGGATTTGTTCTGGGTGGGCTGGGGCTCTGGGGTTGTTTTACTTCTCTGCCTTGTCATTTTCTTTGTATACATATATATTCCTCCCCTTAATTTGTTTTCCATGTTGATTTTATATTATGTTTGTGGGAGGTTACATTAAAATAAGATTCAATGCTTTTCGAGGAAAACTCTGTCCTCATGGTTTCTTCTAGGTACCTGTGGTTGTTGGCTCTGGTGTCCGTTATATCTCTAGAACTTTCCTCAGTGACTCAGGTATGGTTGATTCTACTTGGTACTGGTGAGTAACCAAGGCTCCCTAGCAGGCTCCCCAGCTGAGATGGAGTTGCCGGTGGGCTGGGTGACCCTGCTCAGGCCCGGGGTAGGGAGCTCTCATAGACCCCAGGCTCTCAAGTAAGCTGCTGAGTTGTGCTGGAGTCACAGCTTTGTAGGCAGGCCTGCTTGGGGCATGGGGAGGGTGTACTCACCAGCCTGAGGCTCCCTAGCAAACTGCCTAGTTGCAATGGAGTCTCCTGTGGTCACTGGTGATGTTGGCAGGCCTGCTCTGGTCCCAGGAAGGGAGGCATCTCAGGCCCAAGGTTCCCCAGAGAGCTGCCGAGCTGTCCCTGGTGGTGTGGGCAGGTCCTCTTGGGGCACGGGGAGGGAGCCCTCAACAGCCTGATGTGCCCCAGTAAGCTGCCAAGCCATACTGTAGTCACCGGTGGTGTGGGCAGGCCTGCTTGGGGCATGGGGAGGGGGCATTCACTAGCCTGAGGCTCCCCAGGGAGCTGCTGAGCAGCAGTAGATTCACCTGGGGTCCACAGTGATGTGGGCATGCCCACTGTGGTCTCAGGGAGGGAGCTGTCCCAGGCCCAATGTTCCCCAGAGAGCTGCAGAACAGTCCCCCGTGGTGTGGGCAGGTCTGCTTGGGGTGTGAGAGGGACCCTCACTGGTCCGAGGTTCCCCAGCAAGTCGCCAAGCCTCGCCAGAGTCACTGGTGGTGTCCACTTGTTTTATAGGAGTGTTGTTTTGGGTTTTTTAGTACCAACGTAGCCTCATGTTACAGGCCCAAATATGTTGAATTATATCATGAAAATGAATTCTACCTGAGATTTTAAAAGTTTAATGTTCCTTTTTAAACTGTATTTATATAATAATCATTACTAAAAAGTACTGGACCCTAAGAAATGAGCACTAACCTTCAAGAGTTAAAGTTTTGTCACATAAATGAAGTTTACACTAACTCCTGTAGCTCCAGAAGATAGAATTAGGAGAGTTGCAGAGATGAGAGTACTGGATTTAGCTCTATAAAGTTGTAATTGCCATAAAGGGTAAGGTACCTCTTACATAAGTGTTAGTAAGTTTAAACAATTAACCATTGTGCCATATTCCAAGTGGTTAATCTTATCAAAAGGGTTAGACTGAGGGTGTGACACATTTACTTCATAACTAAGAACTACCCAGTCATGTCCTAATTAGTGACTTTTAAACTGGGACTTCATCTTATCATGCTAGCTTTTCATGACACGTTAAGAAGTCACATGGAGAAGATATTTACATAGCCATTTTGATGACCATGTAAAATAAACACACTCTTTAATAAATAGATTATTTAACAAACTCCAGCAGTTTTCAACTAAACTCCAGCAGTTTTCATCTAGTGTATTTGTTTTTATGTATTAGCAAAATACCTAATAACAGGGAAGATTCTGATATAGGAAAATAAAATATTTTCTCTGAGCCTCTGTAATGAAAAACTAGCAAGTCTTTTTTGGACCCCCTTCTTTTTAAAAAAGAGATTTTTAACTAGAAATAAAATAAAAGAACTGTCATTTCCTAAATGCCAACTCTGTAAAAGCCAGTAGTAGGAGCTGCTCATTGGATCCTCTTAACAATCCTCTAATATCACTATATTCCTATTTTATTGGTGAAGAAGATCAAGGTTACAACAAGAAGTAACTGCTTAATATTACACTGCTATTTATTGATTTGCGAACCTGGTTTCTATGAATTCACTCGTCTCTTGTCATTATTTGAGTTTTCCTAAGAGCATATTCAATTGTTTCACAAAGTATTTTCTCAGGTTATTTTCCTAAGCATTAGGGTATTCCAGTACTAAAGGGTTTAGATTTTTTACTTCCAAGATTCTGCTGTTTTTTGGTTAGACATCAATCCTTGGCCATCATAACAAGCTCAAGATTACACAGTAGGGAGCTGCTGCTACTCAAGAAACTTATATTATCAACCAGGAATATGGGTTTCTAATTCTTGACAAATAATTATTAAACTATGTCTGAGTTCAAGTAACATAAAAAAGACAGTGCTGATTGGTGCTGTAAAAAACAGGTACAAGTAAAATATGTATACAGAAGGGTGTTCCACATAGTCCTGGTTATGATGGCAAAATTTTAAAAACAATTTATTCAGTAATGAGTTCAAAGTATCACTATGGGAAGTTAGCCATTAAACTTGACAGTATAAATCCATTATTTATTGATAGCCTTAGATTTTCACATATTAAATAATAAGAGTTTTGAAAAGAACCTATAATGGAAAATTCTAATACATTATCAAATAAAATGTTATATTCTATTTAAAAGATAATCTATTCCTAAAAGGTTAGCTTAGGTGTATTTCAGATATACAAGAGCGGTTTAACCTTTTTGACCAACAAATTTGATTCACATTAACAGAATCAAGGACATTCATAGTTTATCTCACCAGAGGCAGAAAAATTTGATAAAAATCAGTATCCATTCAAAATTTAAGTGATAAAACTTTTAACAAAGTAAGAGAGGAGAAAATATTTCACCTGGTAATCTGACTGTTTAATCAAAAAGCATACAGAAATTTTCATGTTTAACAGTGGAATATTGAAAGACCCCCCCCCCAACACACACACTAGAATTGGAGATGAGACAAGAATGGCCAATATCAATCCTTTTTATCATTACACTATAGGTCCTTGACTGTGCAATGAGGCAAGGAAAAGTGAAATGCTCATTGAAAAGGAGGAAAATAAAACTGTCATTCACTAATGGGATTGTGCATGTAGAAAATCCAAAGGACTCTTTGGACAAACTACTGAAATTAAAATGTGAATTTTGAACGTCATCAAATAGAAGAACAAATATATAATTATATTTATATATGCCAGAAATAATCATAGGTGGTGAAAATCTAGAGGACAATATTTATAATAGTATAAAATATCAGATACTTAGGAAAAACCAAACGAACTACATAACAGATCAGTACACACAATTAGATAAATAGAATAATGAGGAAAAAGAGAGTTCAAAAACTGATGGACTCCCCAGCACCAACTCCCCCCCCAAAAAAAACCAAAAAAAACCCAAAAACTGATGGACACAAGTGTTGTTACTTGATTAATGAAAAAAGTGCCACTATACCTCACCAGAGAAAGATGACATTTCATTAAATGGTATGGGATTTGTAGTTTATTGGGTAGGAAAAAAGGAAATATCACTTCTATATTATACCATATGTAAATTATTTCCAGATGAACTGTGATCTAAATGTGAATGATAAAACAATAAACCTTCTAGAAAAATATAGGAGAATATCTTGCTGGCTTGGGCAAAGAATTTTTTTTTTTTAGAATTTAATAAAATTTTTTTTTTACCAAGAACATGCATTGATACATTGTATACATAATGATCAGAATTATCATGGTTATTTTGTACCTGTACATGATGGATCTTGGTCCCCTGCCCCTTCCCCACCCCTCCCTTCTGTTCCCGCCTTTCCTTATTTACAGCAGGTTTATTTACATTTTTCCATTTTTTCACTTTCCCCTTTCTTTCCCCTTTCCCTTCCTTCTTTTCCTCCTTCTCCTTTTCTAGTTCTCCTCTCTTCTGAATATTATCTTTCTTTTACCTAATATCTATTATACCTCTTTGCCTTGATGTACACTTATGGTTTCTCATATCAGAGAAACAATTCGATGTGTACTCATGAGTGACTGATTTATTTCACTTAACAGCATGTTCTCAAGGTGCATCCATTTACCTACAAATGACTCTAGTTTATCCTTTTTTATGGTGGAGTAGTACTTCATTGTGTAGAAAAACCACATCTTCTTTAGCCATTCCTTAGTTGTTGGGCATTTGGGTTGCTTCCAAGACTTAGCTATTACAAATTGTGTTGGTATGAGCATGGTTGTGCATATATCTCTATGGTATGAGGTTTTCAATTCTTCTGGGACGATACCCAGTAGAGGAATAGCTGGGTCAAATGGAACCTCTAGTTTTAGTATTTTGAGGAGTGTCCATACTGATTTCCATAGTGGTTGGACTAGTCTACAATCCCACCAACAGTGGAGAAGGGTACCTTTTTCCCCGCAGTCCCACCAGCACTTGCCGTTGGTTGATTTCTTGATACTAGCTGTTCTTTCTGGAGTGAAATAAAATCTTAGCGTTGTTTTGATTTGCATCTCTCAGATGACCAGCTATGTTGAACACTTCTTCCTATGTTTATTTGCCATTTTTATTTCTTCATCTGAGAAATGTTTATTCATTTCAGATGCCTATTTTTGGACTGGGTCTTTAAATTTGGGGGTTTGATTTTTTTGAGTTCTTTGTATATTCTAGATGTTAGACCTTTGTCTGAGAGATGGCTGGCAAAGATCTTTTCCCAGTCTGTGGGTTTTCATCCTGCTCTATTGGTAATTTCTTTTGCCTGTGCAAAAGCCTTTTAATAGGATGTGGTCCCAAGCACTGATTCTTTGTATTATTTCCTGTGCAGTCTGAGTTCTGTTCATAAGTTTTTTTCCTACCCATATGTCTTCGAGAGTTCTTCCTGTTCTATTCTTCAGCAGATTCAGTGTTTCTGTTTTAATGTTTAGATCTTTGACCCACTTTGATTTTAGTTTAGTACATGGTGAGAGACATGTACCTAGTTTTAGTTTTCAGCATGGGGCAAGCCAATTTTTCCAACACCACTTATTAAAGAGGATACCTTTTTCCAGTGAAAGTGTTTGGGTCCTTTGTCGAAGATGAGGTATTTGAGTGTGTTTGGAGTTGTTTCTACATCTTCTAGCCTTTTCCATTGATCCTCACATCTGTGTTTGTGCCAGTACCATGCTGTTTTTATCACAGTAGCTTTATAGTATAATTTCAGGTCAGGGACTGTGATGCCCCCTGCCTTGTCCCTGTTACTCAGAATTGTTTTTCTATTTGTGGTCTATTCTGGCTCCAGATGAATTTCATGATTGCTTTTTCTAATTCTTTGAAGTATGTTAATGGTATTTTGATTGGAATTGCATTAAATCTGTGCAGTAATTTAGGAAGTATGGCCATTTTCACTATGTTGGTTCTGCCTACCCACGAACATGATATATCTTTCCATTTTCTGATATCCCTTTCAATTTCCATTTTTAGAGTACTATTGTTTTTGATGTAAACATCTTTTACTTGCTTTGTTAGATTCCTAAGTACTTCACTTTTTTGGATGTGATTGTGAAAGGTATATCTTCTGTTATTTCTTTCTCAGTGAGTTTATTTGTCTGTAGGAATGCTATTGACTCTTGGGTGTTGACTTTGTATCCAGCTGAATAACTGAATTTAGTTATTAAATCTAGAAGTCTTTTGGTGGAATTTTTTTTTTAACCAAGAACATGTATTGGTACAATGTACATATAATGGTTACATTCATCACATTTATTTTGTACCTGTACATGGTGTGTCTTGGTTCTCCCCTCTCTTCCCCACCCCTCCACTCTATTCCCTTCCCTATTTACAGCAGGTACATTCACATTTCTCCATGAATTCCCGGATTGGTGGAATTTTTTATGTCTTCTACATACAGTACCATGTCATCTGTGAATAATGACAGTTTATGTTCTTCCTTTCCTATCTTTATTCCTTTTATTTCTTTCTCTTGCCTAATTGGTCTGGCTAATGTTTCTAGAACTATATTGAATAGTAGTGGTGATAGTGGAATCCTTTTCTTGTTCCAGATTTTAGAGTGAAAGCTTCCTGTTTCTGACCATTTAGTGTGATGTTGGCCATTGGTTTGTCATAGATGGCTTTTATCAGAGTGAGATATAGACCGTCTATTTCTAATTTCTGTAGAGTTTTTATCATGAATGGATGTTGGATTTTGTCAAATGCTTTTTCGGCATCTATTAAGATGATCATGTGATTTGTGTCTTTGACTCTGTTGATATGGTGTATTATGTGCATTGATTTGTGTTTGTTGAACCATCCCTGAAGAATTCTTAAATAGAACAAAAACACTATTAATGAAAAGGATGATATAATATTGAACATTCATAATTTGTGTTAATCAAAAGCATCAAGGGATGAAAAAGTAAGCTTCAGATTGGAGGTATTTGTAAAAAATATAGCCCACAACATTGGTGTTGCCAGAATATGTAAAAAATTGCTATAAATCAATAAAGACAGACATTCTAACAGACAAGTACTCAAAATATTTGACCAAGTATTTTAAAAGGAGAGTATACAAATAAGTAATGTGCATATGAAGGACTTCTCAGCATCAGGAATCACCAGAGAATTGCACATTAAAAACATATTGGGAAGTACACACACACTTATACACACACGCACCCACCCCCCCCCAAAGGCTAAAATGAAAAAAGACAGCAGAAATGCTAGTAGTGTGTAAAGCATCTGGGATTCCCAGGAACCACTGGTGGGAGTGGAAATTTGCATAACCATTTTGGAAGACTATTTGATACTCTATACCAAAGATAACATAGCTTATCACTCAACAAGTCCTCTTATTTATATGCAAGTGAAATGTCAACATAAATGCACCAAAAGTAGGATAGTTCTATAGCATCATTTGTAATAGCTAAGAACTGGAAACAATCTGAATGCCCATTAATTATAGAATGAATAAATAACTTGCTATATATTCACACAGTGGACTTCCATGCAAACATTGGCTGAACCTTATATGAGATACAAATGAGTTACATGTAAAAACAAGTGTGTACTCTATAATTTCATTTATATAAAGTTCAGAAACAGAAAAGTAGTGAATAGTGAGAGAAATCAGAGCAGTGTTTTACTTTGTGTTGCTAGGAGGATGCACAAAGCACTGGGGTGCCAGTAACATTGTATTTCGTGACCTCAGTGATGTATACATAGGACATGTTTACTTTGTGAAACTCATTGAGCTATATACTTACTATTTGCATTTTCCCTGTATGTAGAATTTCAAAAAAGCATCAAGTAGATAAAGAAAAAAACCCTAAGAATATGCTAAATGATCCTTTTTGCCTGTTTAAAATACACACTACAGAGAAATCTTAAATTTTTGTATACCAAAATATTACATTTTGCTGGATGGGATTATTGATTATTTTCATTTTTTTGTGTGCTTTCACTTCTTGAGAGTGGAAATAATGTGGAAAGATATATATAAAGATCATGAATGTTTAGTCCAAATCTAAAGGAAGGTAGAAACCTATACTGTGCCTCTCACTTGGACAATTTTGAATCAGGTTGTAAGAAAGGGATGTATCTCAGGCTCTTCTTACTTGTAGTTGTTATATCAATCAGAAGTTTCTGAGTTTCTTGGTATGTATAAGTGCTTGTTGTTAAAGGTTCAGTGTAAGTCTGTCTCCTCCACTTTGACAGTACATGTCCCTTTCTTGTAGCACTAAAATAATTGGTTGAGTTAATACTGATACTGCAAAGAGAAGATGACTTAGAAAAGCTGAGACACAAAGAGAATGTACTCACATTATTCTCAAAGTCCTCAGTGGATGTAGATGTTGTGCCTTCATAAAACAGAATGAAAGGGAGGAGTCGAATAATAAAGGAGATATTTGTAACAAAACATTTGAATGTCTAATCTCTAAGTACATTGGGAGCAATTTCTTCATTTTCCTTTCAAATGCAAAACTGCCTACTTTGTAGTTGAACTTTAGATATTAAATTTGTTGTGATTAAAATTGGAGGTACACGAGCTTGGAATTTGTTATGTGAATTTAATTGGATTTTTCTCAGCGGTCCAGAAAAGGTCAACATTTTGGCTTCATAATTGCATGATTTGTCATAAGGCAACTCAATCACACATGGACCAAACAGGTCTAACATGATTTTACTGGCCAAAGGCCAGCCAAGCTCTGCTGCACTGTCTCTTACCTTGTAAGTTTTGAATAATCCAGCATGGCTGGGACTCTCTAGTTCCAGGTGCATGGATGGATATGAAATGTAGATTCTTTGGGCAGCTTGAGAGTGTTCCACCAATGTCCTAGCCTATATGATAGCTATTTGTATATTAAAAATTCAGGAAATCATTTCCTTGTTATTGCTAAGAAATTAAATTCCATTCAGGCAAGATGATTATTAGTAAGACTACTCAGGAAAGTTATTATATCTGTGTCTTCACTAAAATAATAAATCCAGTGCCATTTTTTCAAATTTCTCAAGACAACAAGGTACAAATGTAAACTGGTCAAACAGCTTTCCAAGGGTTTGTTTTTGCTGTTTACATAATGGGAGGTACCTTTTGAGGGTGCTGTTCTTTTCATCCTGGTGTGGACTTTATTTACATTCTTTTATTGAATCCTCAGAACAATCTGGTGAAGCAAGTACTATGTTATTATTCTTATTTTACAGATAAGGAAATTGAGACACTATGTAATTGTCTAAAGTCACTGAGCTAGTAAGTGGCAGAGCTGGGATTCACATGAATATCCATACTACTGCACAGAATAAATTCTTTTTTTTTTTTTTTTTTTTTTTTTTGGTGCTGGGGATCGAACTCGGGTCCTTGTGCTTGCAAGGCAAGCACTTTAACCACTGAGCTAAATCCCCAGCCCCAAATTCTTAACCATTCTATTGCAGGTATATGTGTTATCTAATGATACAAATATAACTTTATTCAATGTTTTTTTAAAACAATCTCTTAGGAGAGAGAATAATTTAATATCTATTAACAGAAGGGGAAATTTGAGATTAGAATGGTTTTTTAACTTGTTTTATTTGATACAAAAAAGTACTGGCAAAAGAAACAGTAAATAATATGTTTGGAGTAAGAGATTGTCAGCTGGTCTATCTTGAAGGCTGATCAGTCATATTTAAACCCTAGAGTTAAATATTTCTTCCTATGTTTTTAGACAACAAACCTCCTACGCCTTATCCTCTTATCTCCTTCTGCACAACTTATGAATTTTCTTCTCTGCCCCATTTCTTTTTTATTTACCTCTAACTTCAACCTTTAAATGGAAAACAGACGTGCACTTCAG
Source organism: Hystrix cristata (assembly GCA_004026905.1). NCBI lineage: Eukaryota > Metazoa > Chordata > Mammalia > Rodentia > Hystricidae > Hystrix > Hystrix cristata. The sequence continues at coordinate 14,274 of PVJO010006578.1, read as the reverse complement.
TCCAAAAAAATTGAGAACGCTTTACTTAGATCATTAGTTCTCAGGGGATATTTTGTCCACTGCCTCCTAACTCCAAGCACATCTGTAAATATCTGGGGACATTTTTGATGGTCACAATTTGATGGAAGTTGGATGCTATTGTATCTACTTGGTAGAAGCCAGAGACACTGTTAAATATCCTCTAGTATGCTGAAATCCCTTCTATAGAATGGTGGAAGTTGGGAGAAATGGCAAAATATTGATCAAAGGATACAAACTCTCAGTCATAAAACGAGTGAGTTCTGAAGATTTAATGCACACCATGATGACTATAGCTAACAATAATATACTGTGTACTCAAAAGTTACTGTGAGTAAATCTGAATGGTTTTTCCCCCTTTAAGATAACTGTATATCTTAGTCTTCTCGTGGGTATAACAAAATATCACATGCTGGCTAATTTATAATGGGCAGAAATTTATTAGCTCATGGTTCTTGAGTCTAGGAAGTTCAGGACTGAAGGGTTAACATCTGGTGAGGGCCCTTTTGCTGTATCATACATGATGGAAGGCATAAAATGGACAAGAAAGAGAAAGGACAAGGGACCAAACTCATCCTTTAAGAAATCCTTTCTCGCAATAATGACCTTAATCTATTTCTGAAAGCAGAAACCTCGTGACATGAATAATTTTTAAAGGTTCTACCTCTCGACAGCTGCACTGGAGTTTATGTTTCCAACCATGAACTCTAGGAAATGCATTCAAACCACAGCATTCTACTTCTGTCCCCCAAGTTGATGTCCTTGTCATATGCAAAATGCATTTACTCCTTCCGTTAGTCCCAGAGGCTTAATTTGTTCCAGCATCAACTTTAAAGTTCCAAGTCCTCTCTTGATTGAATCAGATAGGTGAGTTTCAAGATACACTTCATCCTGAGGCACCCCTCCCCCCAGCTGTGAGCCCATAAAATCAAAACATGTTATACTCTTCCAAAAACACAATGATGGAAAAATCATAGGATAAATATTCCCATTCAAAGTAAGAAATAGGAGAGAAGAAAGGAGTAACAGGCCCCAAGTAAGTTCAAAACCTAATGAGGAAAATGGTAAATCTTCAAGCTTCAGAATAATCTTTTATGCCATGTGCCACCTCCCAAACACACTAGGGTGGGGGTGGACATTCCAAAGCCTCAGGCAACCCTGTCTCTATTGTTTTGCTGGGCTCAGCTCCTACAACAGCTTTTATGAATTGGAATCTTGTGCTTTCAGTTCTTTGAGGATAGAGTTGCACAGTGGTTGTTCTAAAGTTCTCCAGTCTCAGGGGTGGCCCTGCTTCCCTGGCTCCACTAGGTATTGCCTTCATAGGGACTCTCTGCTGCAGATCTGCTCCCACAACATAAAGTCAGCTGGTGCATCCTATAAAATTTAAATGGAGGCTGCCATAGCCCCACAGCCCAGATACTCTGTGTGCCTGAAGAATTATTGCAGCGTGGATTCCACTAGGGCTTATGGCCTGGACTCTCCAGAATGGTGTCCAGAGCAGCACTTGGAGCTGCTCAAGCCATGGTTAGTGTGACCACGTGGCACTTTGCTGGAACACAGGATGCACAGACCTGAGGTGACTGTGGCAGTACTTGCTGGGGTCCTGTGGGTACCTCACAGGAAACCTTGCTCACAAGACCCTAGCTTGCCTCAAAAATCTCTCAAATGTCTTTGGAGTCATTCTTATATTGTCTTGACTAAAAGCACCTGACCCCTTCTAATCATGCTAATCATTTTACCAAAGAGGCTGTTTGGCTTACTCTTGCATGCTTACATGACCGGGCTGTGAATTTTCCAGATCTTTCCATTCTGCTTTTCTTTTCATTATAAGCTTTATTTTTAAATCATTCTTCCTTTTTTTGCGTATTACTACAACAGTTGAACAACCACACAAGTTCTTCAGCATTTTGCTTTGACATTTCTTTTGCCAGATATCCTATCTCATCTTTACTAAGCTTTTTTTTTTTTCCATAAAGCCTGGAGCAAGTACAAAACTCACTCTCATTCTTTACCAAATTATAAAGAGGATGACCTTTACTACAATTTCCAATAAGATACTCCCAATTTTTATCTGAGACTTCATCAGAATGGCCATTATTGTCCATACTTCTACTAAAAACCTGATCATGAACATGTAAGTAATTTCTTAGATGTTCCAGACATTCTATGCAGCTCTTTTCTCCTGAGACTTCACCAGAATCCCTCTTAACATTCTGCTCACAGTAACAGAAGTGGATTTTTTGTGTTTTGTTTTGTTTTGTTTTTGCCTGCTCTTCCAGCTTCTAGCCATTAACTAGATCCAAAGCTGCTTCCAAGTTTGCAGCACTTGTTAAAACAACAGCCCCACTTCTTGGTACCATTTTTAAAATTTTGTGCTGATAGAATATCACAGACTGAGTAATGTATGACAAGCAGAAATTTATTGAATCATGGATTTCATAGAAGTTGGAAAGTCTAAGCTTGAGAGTCAAGTACCTAGTAAGGGTCGTATTTCTGCCTCATAACAAGGCAGAAGGTATTATATGGGCAAGGGATTTGAGCCCATACCTTTATAAAGAAACTAGTTGTGTGGTAATGACATTAATTCATTCATGAGGACATTGTCCCTCATGACCTAATCACCTCTTTAAGTCCCAGCTCTCAACAGTGTTAATTTAGGGATTAAGTTTCCAAAACATGAACTTTGAGGGACATATTCAAACCATTGCACTGTGTGAGGTGATGGGTGTGTTAGCTTGATTGTAGCAATCATTTCACTAAATTATCCCTTTAAATATATATACTTTTATCAAATATACTTCAATACAGCTGAAAAATTTTTTTTTATTAAATAAAATGATACTCTGGCCCAAAATACCAATAATGTCATAGTCAAGAACTCTGACTTACAGGGATAATTATAAATGTCCCTACAAGGTTTATATCTAGAACAATACCAGTTCTGAAAATAGGCTGCTGTCATATAAATTGTAACAGCTTTAGTGCAGTCAAGATGGCTCTTGTGAACAAAAAAAATGTCTTAAAGATTGTTTCTCAAATACTGATAGGACTCTCATTCAGCTGGTTGATAATATATTTAAAGAAGAAAGACACAGATGATTGAAAAGCAAACCACCTATTATAAGGGAAGAAGAAGAAGGGAGATGCTCTGAAACAAGGTGATTCATATATCAGATTAATTCTGACCTCATATTTAGAATCTGATACATCGTTATACAGATAGTCAAATTCTTCCCTCAGGTGCTTGCATGGAACTCTTAGACATCAGGAAGATTTACAACACAGGTAGCTGAGGACAAATAGTCTTTCTCAATAGTGTAAAATAAGCAAGTGCATGTGTAAAGATAGACTAATGGAAAACACTGAAATTGGAGCCACTAGGTATAAGTCATCCTGCCATATAGTAGCAGGTTCAATAAAATATATTCTTGCAGGTGTGTTGTGTTATTAGGTGGCAGTATTTAGACTTCCAGTGTACTCAATAATCAATTGCTGGTTAATTCTCAGAGTAACCCTGAGGCATTAGTGGTTCATGGCAGAAAGCTTTGGGGTGGGATATAAAGTCAAACATAGCAGAGCTGTTAGGGGAAACAAATTATTAATCATAAGAAATGATATCTCTGTTTCAATCTAACATTTCCAAGCATTATGTAGTGAAGAAATCTGGCTATAGTGCCAGATAAGCCTGCACCTCACTCGAGGCTCTGCAAATTTCTAGTCACTGGAGTAATGCTACTTAGCCTCTCCAAGCCTCAGCTTTCTCATCAGTAAAGTAGCATCCTGAGAATTTCCACCTACAGGTCTTATGAGGATTAACCTGGATTATGCATGTAAACTGAGAAGCACACGTTCTGTTGCATATGTCAGCATTCAAGAAATGTTAACCTCCCGTGTAACATTCACAGGAATTTGCTGAAGTTATGCAATTTAATACATGGAACACTGGGGGTTACACCTTACATGTATTTAGTGGTCATTAGCCATCTGAAATCACAATAGCCTTTCTAAGAGTTTTCACATGGATATCGACTTTGTAATTTGTACTACATTTTGATAGCATTTAGGATGTAGATGGAGTTACAGATGAAGTAACTAGGAGACGTCAGATAAAAAAAACCTACTCATTTTACTTCATAGCTATATTAAAAATCATTTTCCATAAAGGTCCATGGCCATCCACAGAGAATCTTTCTGACCATGGGTAGTAAATTGCAGTATTTGTGAGATGCAAATAAGTAGGTAAGATTCTTACATATTTGGGATAGCATCAGGGTTCCCGAACCGTACTGAAAATATTGCCTCATAATTGTCACATACGGAGAACTGTCAAGCTACTCTGATGTTTCTGGCAGTAGTGTGAGTTGGCACAATGGTGGATGGTAATTTAGCAATATATCTTAAACCTTAAGATAGTAATTCCTTTTGATTTATAATCACACTTACAGGACAATAGCCTGAGGAAACAATCCATAGTATTTTATAGAAAAGGTGTTTATCTAAATATTATTTATAACAGTGACAATTTGAAAGAATTCTAACTCACTAACAATAGGTCAAATAAGTTATGTCATAGGATGCTATGATGCAATTTTAAATGATGTTGACATAAGATGATCAAAATATAATACTAGATACAAAGCTAGATACAAAATGGTACATAAACCTTTTTAGCAACATAAACATAAATTCAATATAAATTCAAGAATGAGAGAGGGAGAGAGGGGGAGAGAGAGAGAGACAGAGAAAGAGCGAACGAGAGAGAGAATGAACTTAAAGAAGGTGTAGCTTTTTTACCTTAGCCCTGAGTAGTTAGAAAGAAGAAGACTCAGATGTGTGGGCTGTCTAACTTTGGAGAATAATCTAGAACAACCACCTCTTAAGGGATCTACTTAACAAGGCTGTGCTTAAATAATATAAACAGTAAGCATGTGTACCTGCAGTTTATCTAAACTGTACAGTTTATTCTTTAAAATTGCCACATTTTTTGTAGTAGTTTGATGCTCCAATTTGGCTGACGGAGCGTGTATGATCAGTTAACATATTCAGAGGAAAGAAGCAAAGGAAAAGAAAGCAGAATGGCTGGGAGTTATAAAGCATGGAGATCAGAAAAGAACCATGCTTCACTCACTACCCTAACATGACCTTGAGTGATGTCAGCAGAAAGCCAGAAAGAAGTGGTTGCTTGAAGTTAAGAGCCCTATTTCCTAATATTCCAGTTACCAAGAAGTTGACAGGAAGTACAATAAATAGTCAAAGTTTGTAGACTCCATTTACTTCATTTGTTGTTTTAAATTTTGGAACAACATTAGGGGCAGTATAAAGACTATACTTGCAGACTAGGACTCTAGGATATTCCCAGGCTTAGAGCTGCAAACACCACTATTTCTCCTCGGGACATTAGAAAGCAGAAGAGAGCTGTATTATTTGATTTTTTTTTTTTTTTTGCCTTTGCCTTTTGTTTTCTGTTGTTATTTATATGGGCGGTCCTACTGGGCAAGAACATTAAATAAAGAAACAATCAACAGGATTATTCCTTGAATGGGCTTAAGGTATCTAAGACACAGTTTGTAAATACCTACTAGTATGTTCCTCCATTGTGTTGGCTTCATTATCACTTCTATTTCTCAGTTTCCTTTCATTTTTTAATTTTTTGCCTCTGCAGAAGGGATAAGATCAAATATATATTAAAAATAAATTCATAAAGTATATTTTCCCTCTGATTTAAAAACACATATAAATTATTAAAATCTCATCACCTGGAGAAAATTCCCTTTTACTATTTTGGCATAATTTCTTCCAGACTTTTCCCAATAAATTTGTGTATATGTTTGCATTTTTGCATGCCATTAAATATTCTACAACAGACATTTTGTCAAGCGAATGATACAAAGTTTACTTAAACATACACAACATTTTCTTTCAGTGTATCACTTGCTTTTTCTTCTGAATAACTGCAATGAGTAGCCTTCTACTTAAATATTTGTCCACAGCACTGTTTCTTTAGGATATAGTCTTAGAATTAAGAAGTGTCCGGTCAAAGGGGATGAACATTAGTCAGGTTTTTTGTTGTTGTTGTCGTCGTTGGTACTGGTGATTGAACACAGGGCCTTCACACTGAGCTATATCTCTAGCTTTTTATAACTTTTATTTTGAGACAGGGTCTTGCTAAGTGGCTAAGTTGCACAGGCTGGGCTTGAACTTGTGATCCTCCTGCCTCATTCTCCTATAGTGTTGGCATTATGGGCATGTGTTACCAAGCCCAGATGCTTCCAAAATTTGTACAAATTTATTATAGTCTCATCAACTATGAAAATGAATGTAAATCTGAATTTTCCAACCACAAGAAATAACGCAAATGCTATAATAAAATTCAATTCTCATGACAGCCAGAGAAATAGAAATGAGTGTTACTTTTGCCCTTTTTCAGGGTTATTTCATGTGTTGACACTGCAGTTTGCCCTTACCTACTTTGAGATCGCTTCAGGTAGAATAAGAGTGTAAAATGAGACTGGATACCAAATAAAACTTGGAGTAATGCTAAAGGCACTGCTATGGTTTGAACGCCTCCTCCAAAACTCATGTGGAAATTTAATTGCCATTGTAACAGCGTTACAAGCTGGGACCATATTAGGAGGTGATTAGTTCATAGGGCTCTGCCCTCACGAATAGAGTAATGCCATTATCACTGGGAGTAGATCACTGATTAACACGATTTGTTCTGCTTGAATATCTGTCTTGTAGATGTTCACTTGCCTTTCTACTGTTACGATATTGAACAAAGGCCTTTTCCAGATGCCAGTGCCATGCTTTCAGATTTCCTAGCCTCTGGAATCATGGGCTAGATAAACTTCTTTTGTTTATAATTTACTCAGTATGTATTATTCTATTTTCGAAGCAGGAAGTGAAATAAGACAAGCACCTTAGAAGAGTCTCAAGTGGTTCTGTTCTTGGTAATAATGGTGAAGGCTGTCTCTTAGGTACAGAGTAAAACCCAGTTTCGAATGTCTCTACTCATTTTGTTTTGTTTTTTGGAGCAGAGATCGAACTCAGGGCCTTGCGCTTGGTAGACAAGCACTCTAACCCCTGAACTAAATCCCCAGCCCCAATTGTCTCTATTCTTATGCTCAGCAAATAACACATATTTATTGAGCCCGCTATGCTCTGGATCTCCATTGAGGGAATGGATACACAGTGGTGAATAACACGAAGTCCTTCCTTGAAGCTTGCAGTTTGGTAATACCACTGCAATGAGTCAATGATTTCTTCTACCACTATACCCATCAGAAAATCTGGTTTATCATCTAACTGGTATTATGTTTTTTTATACTCATTCTTGCCTGATTATAGCCATCTTGTTTCATAAGCCCCAATCCTTTCAGTCAAGGCTTATCCTAAGCCTCCTATGAAGTTTTCTCAAGTTATTCTAATCATCTGAAGATTTAAGTCTGTACTTAATTTTATCTCTTGATTATTCATTGTCTTATTTAAAACTCTAGCACCTTTCTGAGAAAGAATGCAAGCTTCTTCCCCACAACACCTACTATAGTGCACCTACCAGGTAGACCTTTCTTTACCAGGACCTCCCTTTAATACAATAGGGTGGGATTCTGAATATGGCTTCTCTGTCTTGAACCAACCCTACCCAGAGAGATTTCATTGCAAAGGTTCCAAAGGTCTTCATGTTAGTTTAGTTGGAAGTATATGGCAGAACTCCTGAAAGCAGTTTTAGAGTGGGGCTGTACCAAAGAGTATGGGCTTGGAATCAGGGAACTAGAGTCTATTCTTGACTCTGCCACTCACATAAGTGAACTTTGAAAACTCTATACCTTGGAGAGTCTTATACTCCTTAATGCTTTAGATTCTTTTGTAAAATGGGGCAAGTGAGACCTTTGCTAGCTGTTTTATAGTATTATCAGGAAATGATATAAAGAATTATACAGGAAAAATGATATGTGTGAAGTGCTATAGTTTTCCCCTTCTTAAAGAGAGAGACAAGAGAAATACTCCAAAACCAATGATGGAGGAGGAGAATCCAAGATAACTGCTTGCCATAAATTGCAGGGCCTGGAAAAAATGAGATAATGACACATAGGTTTTTTTGAGGGGGATGAATGAGACAGGGTCTCATTCTGTAATTCAGACTGAACTTGGACTCACTATGTAGCCCAGGCTGGCCTCCTGAGTGCTGGGATTACAGGTGTGCACCACCACACGTTGCTAGCTTTTTTTGTTTTGACCTCTGCTTGTCTAGTGGACTCCAATATGTATTACTTATGACTCTTATAGCAGCAAGAGAGAAAATTAGAAGAGAGATGGCTGAGTAAAGAAGGGAAATGTCAACAGAGCACACTAAACTCTCAATTTGGCATAAAAGTATGAATGTGTTTTCCACTGGTCAAATGCGTATCACCAAAGGTGGCTAGGCTTGAGTATCCTTGTTAGTCTGTTACCAAGAGGGCTGCCAATCAGTGAGGGTGTTCCTAGCAACCAGAAGCACTGTGGAAAACTACTAGAGTAAGCTGAGGCGAGCTTGGAAGAAGTTGCAGCTTGATGTCAGAGAACAATGTTGGGAAAGCCACCACTTCATACAGCTCCAGATGACCCCCACGTGCACCAGTGATTTAAATACCTGTTCTGTAGATGGTTCTGATGACAAACCATTCACAGTCTGAAAAGCAGTGGCAGCTGAGTGCAGATTACACCAGTAACTCTTCCCAATTCTACCCAGCAGAAGGGAAAGGGACTCTGAAAGACAGGGGAGGAATGAGAGAGTGTGTTGTATTTCTTTGCCACCTTAAGTTCCTTGAGAGAAAGTCTAGCAGTACTGTGGAGGAGGAGACAAGATGAACAGTAAATTGGCACTGAATTAAAATGGATTAGACTAGCTGGACTTTTCTTTCATACCTTTTTTATTTATACATAATATTTGTAGATATTTATGGGGCATAGTATGATCAGTTGATATAGTCATACAATATTTAATGATCGGATCAGGGTAATAAGTAATTCCGTCTCCTTCAACATTATTTATCATTTCTATGAATTGGGAACTTTTGTACTCTTCAAGTCATTTTGAAATATATCACAGATAATTGTAGACAATAATTGTCCTACTGTGCTATAGAAAATCAGAATTATCAACCTCCTAGAACAGTGGTGATGAACTTATGGCATGTATGCCACAGCAAACTTTTGCATCATTGAAAGTCCTAAGATACTCGCCATCACTGTCCTAGAAGAACAGAGTTGAGCAGTGGTTGCTTAAGACTGGTAAGGGCAGGAGGGAGGATGGAAAGAAAAAGATTATTTGGACATTTTAACACCTAAAAGTGACCAGGAAGCTAGGGGATATGCCTGAGGTATTTTGGGGGGATGTGAAAAGGACATTGAACACAACTTAATAAGGTAGTAATCAGAAAAAAAGCTACATGTTTGTACCTTTCACTGTTCAATAAATTGAATATCAATACAGGTGGTTTTTAAAAATTTTCTAAAGGATATTCTAGTCAGAAGTGATAGAATTTGATACCTGTGCCAGGGTAAATCGTTTTTGTCTAGATTCATGGCTTTGTTTTCATCAAGAAGTTACGTAACTGCAATGTGCCTTTATTCTGAACTATTTAGAAAATAGGACTAATACACATTGCACCTACTTCAGTCTATGTACTCTAGTGGAATGTGAAACTCAAGTTGGTCATAGTACTTAAGAGAAAAGTATTTATGTACAAAGCTGTGTTTTAATTTTTAGGCATTTTAAAATAATATTTCCCAGTAAGTATTTTTTTTTGTGTGTGGGGGTGCTGGAGATCAAACTCAGGGCCTTCCGTTTGCTAGGTAAGCGCTCTACCACTGAGCTAAATCCTCAGCCGCTCCCAGTAAGTGTTAAGCACATAGGTTCTTTCATTTCTAGACACAAAATATCTAAACGAATGAGTCAGGCTATAACCCACACTGGGCATTAGCAGGTGCTGTGTCATTGCAGGACTGGCATATCACCACTACTAAGCCTGAAAACAACAGTATTCTAATAACACAGGCTCATGGGTAGCCTGAAATTCTGAGCACCAGAAACTGATTGCTGCACCCTACTGATGTTAATAACTACATGAATACTGATTAAAGAATAGGACTCTACTTTATTTGTAAGTCTTCCCTTCAACATTTATTGGCAGAGGTCCTGGTGCTAGTTTCATAAACTAATCTCTGATTGTACATAGGAAAGCCTATGAAATGTGTCCAATTGGTGTATATACAGTCACTCTTCCTCCATTCAGCAATCTCTTGGGAGGGATCCGCTCACTCTCAGTCACGCAGCACTGAGATAATCTGACAGGATTAGGTGTTATCAGTTCAGGCTAGGGGTGAATACTAATTACCCTTTCTTTGTGTTTTAAGGAGAGACTGGCTGAAAGGGGAGTGGGGGGGAACCTACTAGAAAGAAGGGGAAGACAGTTTAGAAGGACTGGATGAGGCAAGACTGAGCTAGAGGAGAAATAGCAGTAAACAATAAGAGGGAGGAATACTGAGCAAAGTGAAAAAATAGAACAAACAAGAAAGGCTGAGGTGGGAAAGAGCCTCCCCATAGTATGGTAACTGAGGAAATCTCAGGTTTTGTTAACAGCACTGGATCTGAATGTCAGCCCCTATGTTTTCCAGCCCTGTGACTTTGGACAAGTCATTTCCCTTCTCTGTGCTTCTCTGTTTGCCTACAAAAATGGGGTAATATTAGTACTTGCTTGGTAGAGTTGTTATGATGATTGCAAATACCACATATAGAGGGCATAACATACAATAGCTACTCAAAAAAGTATAGCTGATATTTTGGTGCTGATTATCATTATTATTGTTACAGACAGTTACATTATTATTGTTAGGAACAATATTGTTCGATTGTAATAAAATACAAACAAATCAGTTGCCATGATATTCAATAACAAAAGAAAGTGCATGGATGAAAGAGCCTCAAGTAACTCTCCAGATGTCACTTTTAACATTGCTGTGCCTGGCAAAGTAGAAAAGAATTGGGTAATAATATTCACACATTAGACATTTTACTGCATGCCACTTTCACATTAAAGAACTTCAACCAAGCAAAAAGAAAAAGAAATATGTTGCACATGATTGGTTTTGTTTGTAGCACTTCCTCTTCCTCTTTTTTAGTACATGTACTTATACAATTTAACCTTAATTAGAAAAAGATTTTGAAAATGCCTGTACACAAAGACAGTATTAACATAACTATTCTTTGATTTTATGACTTCGTAAGACTGTAGGCGGATTGCAGTTAGGTTCCACAATGAAATTATTTTTGTGCTTCCTTTTATTTAAGAAGTTGATAAGAACAGTTATTCTATGGATCATATAAAATGAATGATTTCCTTAGGTGTGAAAACAAAAGATCAGGCACCCATTTCTCTGAAAATCCTGATATTTAAGTGCTGTGTCACATAGTCTAACGAAGTTCATTACTGTGTATGAAATCAGCAACAAGCACACCTTACAGCAATGCATTTAAAAGAAGAAATATCAGTATATCCAGGGTGAAGACTAAGTATTTCCCTCCTTTAATGCATTATTACAATAGATAACTAGGTCAAGTTAAAATATTTACTCATTATTACTAACAATTTAAAGAGTAGTTCTAGTGGCTATATATTCAAAATTTCAGTTTTACAAAGAGAATGAGTATTGCTATACTGAAGAAAGACCTTCGAAGAACTGGGAGAGAATATTTTTTCCTTCTTTGCTAAAAGAACCGATAAGCCAAATTAGCTCTATTGTCTAATTGATTTATGTATGTCATATCAAGGATTTGGCTTGGTGAAAGAGATTTAGAAAAATAAGGTAAATTGCATGCATTAGCAAAGCATCCAAGTGTTCCTAGGCTCCAAACTCTATGTGTTTGTTATACCTTAACAAACAATGTGTGTCTGTCTTTGGATTTAAGTTGTAGCTATTAAAATCCAGCCTTCAATCTGAGTATCTAGCACTGACCGTACACATACAGATCAGCTTAATCCCAGACTCTTGCATGTGACCCTTGTAAACAACATGAGATGCAGCTCGGAAGGAGGTATACATGTTGTCTAAGCTGTAACTTCTTCATGGGCATACAGAAGAGTGCATTAAATCTTAGGGAAGAGACATTTTTATGGTGTATATCTAGCTGTCCTCCTAAAGACTCATGCACTCATAGGTGGGCCTTTGGGGAAGTGATTGGATCATAGGAACATAATATGCATTAGCCAATTAGTTTATAGCTAAATGTGATGTTAGAAGTTGAAGCCTGGTGGGAGGAGGTGTGTCACTGGGGGCATGGCCTGGAAAGGTCTATCTCCCTCCCTCATCTCTGTTTCTCACTGCCATGCCCCTCTTCCATGGAGCCAGTGCACTATGGACCAAAACCTCTACAAATGGTGAGTCAAAGTAAACCTTTACTCCTCACGGTTGTGAGTATCGGGTATTATGTCTCATCGAGGAGAAAGTAACTAAGACAGGTGTTGAAACAGCATTTCATCCATGTGTAGTGTTCTACTGGGTATGGGGGGTCAAATTATGCCTAATTATTTCATGTCATCATTAATGCTTATGGGGTATCAAGCCCTATACATCAGTAATGCCACAAAACAGTTTCTAACATGTCACCTTTAGTTTCTTATAGTCAAGTGGTTTGACAATGTAGGTTTTAGAGTCAGATAGCCTGAGTTCAAATTACAGGTGCATCACTGATTAGTTGTTTGGGTTTGAGTAAGTCGTTTAACATCTTTGAGCCTAGTAAAATGAGGATTATAATAGTTGCTACCTCTAAGGAGTTCTATAATAAATGCAGAGCACTTAACATAATACCCAGCTCGGTACACGTTCCTTCTTTTTCCCATCAAGGCCCCCCTTTCCTCTCACTTCCTTCTTTTCCGTGTGTGAACCATTCCTGCATTATCTCAGGCATATATATAATCTAAAATGGTTGATCTCATAGAAATTGAGAGTAGAATGGTGGTTATTGGGGTCAGTGGAGAGGATGGCTTGATGAATTTGTAGTAAGTTACAATTAGAAAAGAGCAAGAAATTCTGGAGCACTTGTGGACATTATGGTGACTATAGATAATAATTATATAGTATGTGTCTTAGTTACTTTTCTCTCGTTGCTGAGATTAAATACCTGACACCCAAAGTTAGGCCAAGAAAGGTTTATTTGGCTTACAGTTGTAGAGCTTTCAGTCCACAGTCAGCTGAGTCCGAGGCAGGGTGGCCTGGCAGACAGGCAGAAGTCAGCAAGGTAAGCAAGGAATGCAAGCAAGCAAGCTAACCAGCTTCTTCCCATACCTTATATTTTATCCAGGCTATCTGGCTTTAGGGTGGGCAGTACTCCCACCCTTAATCCTAATACCCTTAATCCTAGTGTCACATTCTTGATCCTAGCAGAACCATGCCAAACCGATCAGTGGATTACTTTAGTAACACACACTCTAGATCCAGCTACCTCTTACCACATGAGGCTTTGGGGGGACATCTAGACACAAACCATAACAGTATGTATTTCAAAAAGGTAGAAGAAATTATTTTATAAACTTTCACCACAAAGAATTAATAAATATTTGGGGAGATAATTCAGTTTAACTTGATTTTAACATTTAAGTGTATATATGTTACAAACATTACATGGTACCCTGTTAATATGTACAACTTTTCTTTTAAATCTTTAAAAATAGTCTTCTGCCTTCAAAGAATTCATAGCCTAGAGGACTATGAGCAAATAATTTCACTTGATGTGAAAAGAACAGAGGGTAGCATAAGAATATAGAAGAGAAGATTGGAACTGAGTCTGTGGTAATACAGGAGGAATGTTGGCCAAAGACCTGAGAAGGTGACACTTAAGCTTACTTTTTTTAAAAAAAATTTTTTTTTTAATATTTTTTACCAAGAACATGTATTGGTACATTGTATACATAATGATCATAATCAACATGGTTATTTTGTACCTATACATGATACATCTTGGTTTTCCCCCCTCTTCCCCCCTTCCCCTCCCTTCCCTTCCAGTCACCCACCCCTCCCTACTTGCAACAAGTGTAGCTACACTTTACCATTTTTTCCCCTTTCATCTTACTTTTCTTTTAACCTTCTTCTTTATCCCCCTTTTCCCTATCTAGTTCTCTCTTTTGAATACTATCTCTTTTTTCTTTTTTAAACAAAATATCTATTCTACCCCTTTGCCCTTATTTACACTTATGGTTTCTCATATCAGAGAAACAATTC
>PVJO010006577.1:0-88187 GCA_004026905.1 Hystrix cristata | reverse complement strand
TGCTATTGTATTTTTTAAACTGAACTGAAGTTGGAGCTGTCCAACAAAGAGACAGGGTCATCAGTTAGAGTCCAATAAGCCAACGCTCCAGAGGAAAATATGCAACCTAGGTCTCCAGGTCAGGACATTCACAGCACACAGTAAACAAGAAAACAACTACAATGTAGGAAGAAGCATGTGTTGGGTCTTAGACTCAAGAGAAAGATAATCAACCGAAACTAGTACCAAGGTGATCCAGTGTTGAAATTTGCAAACAAACATGTTTCTGGAGGTATAAATATGTTTCCTACAAGTCAAAATGTAGGAAATGCTCTCAGAGTAATAGAAACTACAAAAATAGACAATTGGTAATTCTAAAGCTGAGAAATGTAATAATTACAAACAGACTCTATGGGATTACTTGGAAAAGAGAGGACAAAGGAATAGATTTGTGAACTTAGAGTCAGAGCAATAAGAATTAACAATTATAGGCCAGAGGGAAGGGGAAAAAATTACAGAGAAATGGAGAAAACTGGAGCTGAAAAGAAAAATTGAAGATACAAGTCTTAAATGTTTCCAATTTTAGCAGCCTATAATACAGAGTCTGATTCCATTTTTTGATGTTTGATTGCTTGAGTGTTTTCAATTCCCACACTTCTCTCTTTCTGCCCCACATCTAGGCAAGCAAGTAAGACAGCCCAGGTGTGTCATACTTTTGCACCCGAGGGAAGTTCAAACCACATAGTCCTGGCTGGCACCCCATAACACACACTCTTGCCCTAATTCCTAAACAGCATAAAAGCCCCACACCAGTCCTGTTTTCCTACTTTGCCATGACATTTTGAATCTACTTGGGAAAACACCCTTGCTCCCCACAAAATGCTCCATTACATGCATGATAAACATTTTCATACAGAGTATACATGCCACTATCGTACTGAAAGAGTGTAGTAATGTTCTTTCTTCAAGAAGCTATTCTGCTTCTGACATGGCATCATCAATTTACAGATTCAAGAAGCGTATTTAACACCAAGTGGATTTCACACACACCACAAACACACACACATTCTTCACTAATTAACTTGCTAAAACAAAAAATAAAGATAAAATCTTAACAGCAGCCAGGAAAAAAAAAAAACTCACACTGTATAAAGAAGAATGCTGACTTGAATGATCTCTATGATCTTATCAAAAACTATAGAGTTCAGACATGTGAAAACACATCTTGAAATTAATAAGAGAAAAATAACTTCAATCTAGAATTCCATACCTTTAGGAGTTTGAAAGAAATCCAAGCTTAGAGAAAAGAAAATCTATTGGTTCTAGACCCAAATTATAAGCTATGCTACAACTTGGAAGCGTGTCTTCAAATTTTACTGTTAGGAATCCAACGATGATGCTAGACATCATACAAAACCAGAACAGTCCCATAAAACAGAATTACCCACCAAAATATCCAGAATTCAAAGGTTTGGCATCAGTAAATTAAAATATTTATGTCATTGTACTACTGACATAAGAATTGACAAATAGATGCATGAAAAAGAACAGAGTATCCAGGGCTGGGGATTTAGCTCAGTGGTTAGAGTGCTTGCCTCACAAGCACAAAGCCCTGAGTTCGATCCCCAGTACCAAAAAAACAAACAAACTAACAAGAGCAGAGTATCCAGAAATACACTCAAAGTCACTTGCTTGTAAATAAGGGCCCCAAAAATATTCGTTGGAAAAGGAAACTATTTTCAATTTATAGTGATATAATGTACATAGCAGATCAAACCACGCCTTGAGGGAGAAAATGAATCTGAAGTCTCACCTGCCACCATATACATTATTAAATGAGATCATGAGATTTAATACGTAAATTAACACTAAAAAGATTTTATTGGAAAATCCAGAAGAACATACTTGCAATTAGGAATATTTGTAGAATCACAGCAAGAAATAACCCTAAAGAAAAAAAATTTTTAGACTTGTTTATTATTTTTAAAATATTTTCATCAAAAGGCCCTGTTTGTTTGGAGTTTTTAATTTGTTTATGTTTGTTTGTTGTTGTTGTTTTGTCTTGAGACAGAGTCTCACTGTGTAGTTCAGGCTGGCCTTAAACTCACTATGTATCCAGGCTGTCCTTAAACTTAGCAATCCTCCTGCCTCAGCTGACCAAGTGCTGGGATTGCAGGCATGTGCCACTATGCTGGGTAAAAAGACCCTGTTTAGAACACAGGAAAGCTCAGTCTGAAAGAAAATCAAACAGCATATTTCTAAAAATTCCACTAATCAAACTAAGAAAACAACCAGAAAGGAGGTATTAGAAAATAGTTTTAACTGAGAGACAACAAAAATATATGAAAAGTAGTGAAATGTGCTAAACCGGTGCTTGGGGGGACAAATATGGCTTTAGAGGCCAAGAAAACAAGAAAGGTCTCAAATCATTGCCCTAAGCTTTGACTTTATAAAATCAGAGAAAGAGAACAAAGGTAAACACAAGACAAAAAGAAAGAAGAAAAAAATGATTATACTGGAAATCAATGGCACAGTGTACAGAAAAGCAAAAGAAAAATGCCAATAAAGCCAAAGTTCTTTCTTTGAAGATATAAACACAACGGATTAGCCTTTACCCAAATTTCTACATTGAAAAGACAGAAGACGCAGGAGTAAATGTCACTGCCAATCATGTGGGAAATGAAACCTTTTTAAGAAAATACTGTAATTATATCAATAAATTAGACAAATAAAATTTAAACTTTTAGGCATGTGTTACCAAATGTTATGCAAGGAAAATGGAAAATCTTGATAGGGATATGACAAGTAGATAAATTATATTAGTAATTTAAAATATTGTCACAAAAACAAGTCCACAGAAGATGACTTCACTTGTAGAATCGATCAAATAGTTAATGCAACGCTAAAATAATATCCACCTTTTGCAGACTTCCAGAAAATAAAAAGAGAAGTGGGGAACAGTTCCTATTTTATTCTGTCAAGCCAATTTTACTCAGATACCAAAGCCAAACACATAAGAATAAAAGAAAGTGATAAATAGATGCAAAAATCCTCAACTACATATTAGAAAATGAAACCAAACAACACATCAAAACAATAATATACCACAGCCAAGTGGGAATTATGTTAGAAATGCAAGGTTTAATATGCAAGATAAAGTAATGGCCACATTAATAAAATAAAGACAAATAATAATGATCACAGTAAATGCAGAAAAAGCATTTGACAAAACCCATCAACTATTTATGATAAAAATCTCTTAGCAAACTAAGATATATGGAAATATCCTCAACATTATAAATGATACAAAAGTCTATAGTTAACATCACACTCAGTCTTAAAAGACTGAATAATGTCTCCCCAAGATCCATAATAAGGCAGGATGCTGGATCTTGCCACTTCCATTTCACATTATACTAGAAGCTACATCCAATCCATCACACTGAAATAAAACACCTTCACACTGAAAAAGAGAAGGAAGAGTCTTTATTTGTATGTCTGAGCTCATACATAGAAAGTTCTAATAAATACACACACACACACACACACACACATACTACTAGAACTCATAATAGAGAACAACAAGATTGTAGGTTTCAAAAATCAATACACAAAAGTCAAACGCATCTATGTATGGCAGCAAAAAACAATCTGAATATGAAATTAAAAAAACAGTACTAATAGTCACAACAGCATTTAAAATAATACAAAATATGGAAAAATTTAATAATTCCTGAACACGGAAAAGTACAAACATTGTTCAGAGAACACAAAGAAAGTATCAATAAACAGTCATTCCATGTTTATAGATCGGAAGACTCGATAGTCTTCATATACAAGCTCAGCCAAATTGACCTCTGGATTGGACACAATCTTTACCCAAATTTAGCAACTGCCTCCCTTCTTTTAAGTTTTTTTTTTTTTTGACATGCTGATTATAAAATATAAAGGACCCAAAATAGTCAAAACATTTTAGAAAGGAGACATGTTTCTATGCATATGACAGTCCTCCAAAAGTGGTCTAAACTGATCCTGAATTTGTATCCATTCACTTTTGTTACAAAGAAGTACAAAAACAAATTTGTGTTAAGCTTCGTTATTTCAATAGGTTCTTATCAAGACTCTACTTACTCTCCCAATTGTTGGAGTTCAGCAGCAAATCAAACAGACAAGACTCTTGGAGCAAGGAGACAGTCAGTCCGTGAATAAACGACTATGTGACAGAGAGATGAGGCGATGGAGAGGCTAAACAGAGCAAAAGAGATAGGACATCATTTAAATAGGATCTTCGGGAAAAGAGATACTAAGCAGACAGTTGAAGAAAGTGAGACAAAGAGTCATCCAAGCATACGTGTGTGGAAGAGAAATCTTCCAGGCAGGACAACAGCCCAAAACAAGTCCCGGGTGGCCGTTAATCCCAACATGTCACCTTCATCAGGTTAAGAAATGCCCAGCAGTTAGTCGAGCACACTGCTCGATCTGCCTGAAGAGTCGCGGAGGTGTGGCCTTGGGTCCTAAGTGTGTGATTTTCGCCTCTTCTCCATGGCAGTGTAACCCTGCTCGGCTGTTTGGCCTCCTTGCTGCACAGCTCCTCTTGGCCCTAACGCTCCTGGCCTGGAGCTGGTTCCCTATGGACTGAACTCCCCTAAAGCATGAGCGAAATTAAACCTTTCCTCCTTTAAGTCATGAGCATTGAGTATCATGTATAGCAATGAGAAAGCTGTGACAGTCTGTTTTCAGAACTCAAGGGGAGGAGGGGACCACTTCTACCCAAATTTAGAGGAAGCAAGGTGATCGCCATAGCTACACAGGCAGTACCAGGAGGGAACATGATATATTTCCTAAAGGACAATCCAACCATCCTCTGGGAATAAGTTTTACAGAAAAAAAAAAAAAAAAAAAAAACTGTGATGCAGAAACTACATCTAACCCAGGTCATTTAAATTCAATAATTTTTAAAGCTGAAACCTAGAATTTCCCTTATGTTTGGCCTTATTAAAATGATGTTACTGAATGCAGTATTCTCAACTTGGCATTTAACACTGAGAACTTGGTAGTCTCTAGGACTGTCTAGACCAGAAAAACCCAGGCTAGCCAGGCATGGTGGCACATGCCTATAATCCTAGCACTTTGGAAGCTGAAGCAGGAGGATTGCCAGGAGTTCAAGGCCAGCCTGAACTACACAGTGAGACCCCATCTGAAAAAAAAAAAAAGAAAAGAAAAGAAAACAAAACAAAACAAAAACCCAGTCCAGGAGCTATGATTTCCTGGTGTCTCTCACTTGTCAATGCGATGGTATGATAAATCCCCACAGGTTGATGATACGGACCCTTAAGAATATCCAAACTTAATTTAGTGCTCTATTTTTTAAATGGACTCAATCATTCTGCTTGACATGCTGTTAACATGCAGGGAGAATATTTTTATTATTCAACACAACATTATTTTCCCTTGAAAATTTCCTGTTTCTCATTGTATATATTTACTTCCCTTTGCACTCCAGTCTCGATGAGTTTGGTTAATGTCAGCACAATCATACCTCAGTATTTAGTTGAAAACTGTTGCTGTTTATTCAGCATCCCTTTCCTCTTGCTAATAGTACTCTTCGTTTTCTTCGTGTGTGCTCCCTTTCCTGTTGCTGCCTCCCACCCCTGCTCAGGCAAGTGGATTTAATCGGTTACCCACCATAGACTGTGGGATTGTCTAGGATGAGTAGAGGGACACAAGTTGAAGATCGTCCTCCCGCTATAAGATAGTAGTCACTTCAGAGATGAGTCAGAGGTCTAGTACATGCTGATGAGACACAGGGGACATCTCTGTGACGGGGCGGGGGGCAGCTATTTTTTAAAAGTCTCAATCTTAAAAAAGGGCCATTAAACATTAAGATTCATTCTTTACCTTATCGTTGTCTCATGCAGAAGCAACCACTTTAATAGGTTTTCTCCCAATATTGGTGCCAAGCAGACACAAGACGAAAGCATGTTCATGGGGACGGTGAAAACAGAGAGTAGTTTCCTTATTCTGATACTATGTCCTTCTCATGGTTTCAGCCAGTTCTCACTGGGTTTTCTGTTTCCTACGGCTTCAAACATTTTAACTTATGCAGGCTTCGACAAAACCAAGTTTACAGAATTGTGTAAATGAGAACTCGGCTGTGGAACAGAGTGACTCAACACTGACATGCCCTTTGTGAATTTTCTGGGGTCCCTCCCAACATCGATTCACTAGCAAAACAAGATACAATTGGTAAAAATGTATTAAAGTCCCAGATGGCAAGACTGTGAGGAAACAGGAACTGTGGCACATGGTTTTTGGCATAACAAACTGGACCAATCTTTGTAAGAAGAGGGCGTTGTTATGTAACAAAATCTTTAAAATTCTTCTCAGGTTTGAGCCAGAAGTTCCACTTCTATGGTCATATCCCAGAGAAATTCTCTTGAATAAAAATAAAGTTTTAGGAACTTAGAAATGAAGATGAAAATAGCAAAAGACATTCTGGTAAACAATCCAGTTATCAAGCAAAAGGAAAGGATGATATAAGGATGATACAAAGAAAATCCACATTGCTTTTCCAAATGAAAAATTTGGAACTACATCCAACTTAGAATGACTATGAAATAAAACTAAGTGAAAATAAGAGAACACATAATGTTAAGAACATATTCTTCCCTGGAGAAGACATCAGCCTCTCTCTCTTTTTTTTTTTTTT
Organism: Hystrix cristata; assembly: GCA_004026905.1. Taxonomy (NCBI): domain Eukaryota; kingdom Metazoa; phylum Chordata; class Mammalia; order Rodentia; family Hystricidae; genus Hystrix; species Hystrix cristata. The sequence continues at coordinate 81,499 of PVJO010006577.1, read as the reverse complement.
TTTTGCTCATAAATTATCAAGTCAAATCTTTCCACAGATGTAAAGGACAGTGATTCTCTCAAAACAGAAATACACAAACACGCACACTCAGAGGCCTGCACGCCAAGACCTCCCAGGAGCAGTCAGATAGTCAGAGTGGCAGCCTCTGTGAGCAGCCTGTGTGGGGCACTGGGCTGAGCAACAGAGACACAAGGGAAGCAAAGAGAAATACGTGTCTTTAAAAAGTTGCTGCAGAGTCTGAGGCACAACAGATCAACTGGAAATCACACAAACGAACAAAGTATTCACTAGTTTTGATAAGCCTGGTGGCAATAAGGACGGTGCTGGGGAGTGTGTGACTGGGTAGACATGGTGGGTTCTGTTATGGACTAAATGTTTGCTTCACCATCAAACTCCATATACTGAAGCTGTATCTTGTAATGTGATGGTGTTTAGAGGAGGGGTTCGGAGAGGAAATTAGGTTTAGATGGATCACGAGGATGGGGTTGCCAGAGTAGGATTAGTGTCCTGATGAAGAGCAAAAGCCTGTAGCTTGCTGTCTCTCTCACCTGCCCCCGTGCAAGAACACAGCACAAGGACAGAAATCCACAGGCCAGGAAGGGAGCCTCACCAACACCTGACCATACCCATACCTCAATCTCGGACTTCCAGCTTCCAGAATGGTGAGGAATGACGGTCTGTTGTTTACACAGCTCTGCCCATGACATTTCGTTATTGCAGACAGATTGTTTTGGATTATATAACAAGAAACCATTTTGCCTGAGAAAGAGATATTTGATCCAAGAGTCAAATAGCAGAGTCTCTCAAAGAACTGGGAGTCTCCTAAAGATGTGTTATGTGGAGTGGTCAACACGTGGGAAGAGCTGAGGTGAGGATGGGCATAGCTTGTTCCAAGGACAGTGAGAGGGCCAGATGGCTGAAGCACACACTGCCTCAGGGTACGACGGGCTCACACAACCTTCTAGATGGAGCCAGGAGCCAGACCCAAGACCTTTGCTGCCCTAGGAAGGAATTGGATTTATATCAAGTAATAGAAGCCACCGAATAGATTTAAGCGGAGTAAGGAAATGATTAGATTTATTTTTAAAGAGATCAGTCTTGCTGCTGTAGAGGTGGTGAGTGAATTGTAGAGGCCCAAGTTTGGAAACAGGGAGAGTGGTTAGGCAGCCACAGTAGCATCCCAGTGAAATAGGACCTGGCTGAGACCAGAGCAGACACAGAAGCACGTAAAGAAGTAGCATGAGTAGGACACACAAAGGAATTTGAGTCGAGAGCAAAGAGAGGAAAATTACCCAGAAAATCCAAGGAGGATGGGTGGGACTTCCTGCTGCTTCACAGCAGTTTGTACAGAGCATGGAGTCCAGGGGACATCCTTAATGGGTGACTCTGTGCAATCTCCATGGAAAAGCCAGGGGCAAAAAATCCATACCTGGGGAGCTACATCCAAAAGTGTATGACAAGCAGCAGAGACCAAGACCCAGGCCCTGTGGAGTCTGGAATTGGGGAGTCAAAGCCCAGGATGAGCAGGGGGGCGCTGTGGACTCTGAGGATGAAGAAGCTATCTGCACTTTTGACTCCTTCTGCAAGGCTGAGGCGAGTTTTATGTCCTTTGACCAAGAACCTTCACTCCATCTCTCACCTTGGTACTGAAAGCTTCCAAAGCGATGCATCCATCCCAGAATTCTCTCCAAAGACCTAGATAGAAATAACATTCTCCTGGACTTCTTTATCTGAGAGTCTCGCACCAGATAATCTGCATGTACAAAAGATAATTAGCACCTTCTATTACCCTGTCCCGAATACCTACACCTATGCACACTACTTCATTTAACAGACTCATCATGTACTGCTAGATTTCCATTTTGTTTTAGAGAATATTTATGTCTGATGAACCTGTCATTGACAGCCCTACACTGCTTATCTTCTGGTGAAATCCACCCCACCCCTGAACTCAGGACGTGTCTGAGAAATGGCAGTTCTTCTCAACCATTTCCTATCATGAAAATATGCATCTGTCTGTCATCTCCCATCACATTTCAACAATCGTAGACTATCCCCACCCCCATCCTTCATGTCTAAATTCCCAGAACCTGATAAGGGACTGAGACAAATTAGCTATTAGATGCTCAGGACCTATTTGTTGAATGAAAGAATGACTAGATGGAAATCTGTTTGCGAGCAGTAAAGTGGAAACATTACACTTGGAACATCACTTTTGATAGAAGTAGAATGTCATGGTGATAGAGCTTCCCAGCAAGAACTTAGAAAAGGCCCTTATTGCAAGTGTGGGTGCAGATTTTTTATCCTGTGTTCTATAAATCCCAGAGAACCACATGGGGCTCAGTCAAAGAAAGAGAACCTCCATGGCGTGGATGTCAGACAGCAGCCGGGGCCCTTCGTTACAGAACTAAAGACACCTTCCCCAAGAGTCTGAGACACTAAGGACACTAAGGCAGGATCTAGGGAAGGTGGCACAGCTTCAGCCTTGTTCATACAAGCTGAGTAGCCGATCGGCAGCAGTGTGTGATCTCCAAGACGGTTGCTACTTCCTTTCTGTCTTAGGAGCTCCATATAGTCTCCCAGGACTTTGCCTGTGCCCTACTCTACCCAGACATCTGGAGGACGGAGATTTCTGGGAAACGTACTTCCGTTTAACCCTGTCGACAAAGCCACCATCCCCAGCAATGTTGACATGAGAGTTAAAGAAGGAATTACGGGGTGATCTGAAGTTTGAGAGCTCTCATCGGAACTGGGTATCTAATGCATCAAACCGAAGCTGGGTTTCCTAGGACGGTCTCACAGAACGTACTGTTTGTTAATTCTGCCCTCCCTCTGTCACCTTAGTAAAGGACACTCAACGCTTGGACCTCAGCGTAATAGTCTCTATTAATGCATTCAAGCTGCAGAGAGGGGGTCAAGGCCAAACTCAACACGGGTCTTTGCCCCAAAGGGAAGAGCCGAAGGACTGCTGTCCCTTTCTCCAGACCCTGTGGCACCGACATCGCCAAGTCCAATCACACAGCTAGGACTTGCTTTATCTACATCGAGGATGACTTTATTGATTAAGCAAATAGATGAATGGATTTATACCTGATTACTTGCATAGATCACAGTCCCCATAAAATAAAAACAAACCAATTGCTCAAAATCACGACCACTCTTAGTGTCCATGATTTTCCCCAAGTGCTGTCATACGGAGGGCCACATGTGTGGAAATAAACAAGGTCCTCAGCAACATTCTGGTAGCACTCACAATAATAAGTTTCACAGGGCTATTTATTAAAGCGTCCTTCAATTTAATCAAGTGGCACCACACAAAAGCACAGTTTAATAAAGAGATTTAGGGGGACCCAGAAGGACGGACATAAGCTAGATAATAATTTAATAAAGTAAACCCTGCAGTTCTGTTTTCTGAGTGTGATTTTTTCTTCCTCGTTCTGCTCTTTCTTAGGTAAGACTCAGAGAAGTGCTAGCACAGCCTTTTAAAGTTTCAGAAGTCTAACCCTTAGAGGACACAGGGCATCACAAGAAGAAACCGGAAAACACGCAGGACAGAACGACTGCCTCTTCCTGCCACCTGCTAGTCAAGGCCCCTCCAGTTATGGAGGGAAAAGGCTGTGAAGAACATAGCATGGAGTGGGTGAAGTCAAGGTTGAGGCGACCACACGTCCAGGGACAAAGCGGCAAAAGAGGAACCAAAAAGTCAGATCAATTTATTACATGCTGCCGTATTACACAATCCCCAACCTTAGAGGCTTCTGATGACAAGGTTTATACCTAATTTTTTATGCATGCCTCTAAAGATACGGGGTCACACTCTGATGGTTCCAAGCATTCAGGGACCTGAGTGGGAGCAGGTACCATGCTGAACAGCGGCCACGTCAGAGAAATCAGCACTCACACTGGGAATGATGCGTTGCAGTCACAAACCATCCACATCCGATCTGCTCAAACTCACTGCCTCACTGCGGGAGCTGGGCACAGAGCTCAGGGCCCAGCTGTCCGTCTGTGGGCAGCAGGGCCTGGTCGGCTGGGTGGATACCCCCATCCACCTGAGCTCCATGGAAGCCCGTGCTGCACCTGCCCAGCCTCAGTTTCCTTTAGGGAGGCGCTATGCTTCCCTCTGTGCAGGCGATGATCTCAACTCCCTCCTGCTTGCCGTCCATGTGAACCTCTTTGGGGCAGAAGCTAGCAAGTTGCCTGTGGACGTTTCTACAGAAGTTAATTCATGGGTCCTGCAACATACTGATCAGCAGTCTCCCAAAATATTCCAGGATTCTAGTCCTTAAAAGAGTGCGTGAGGCCTGGGGCACTGTGGCAGCTGTGAAAAAGAAGAGTGATTGATGCAGAGTGGGCGAGGACTGATGGTGCCTGAGGTCACAGCTCCGTTCCTGTAAGTGTGGTCGTTCATTTACAAGGCATTAATGCAGAGTGACCTCTCCTTCCCTCTCTCCTTTCCTCCCTCCCTTCCTCCCTGTTTTAGTTACTTTTCTCTCGTTGTTGGGACAGAATACTCGACACCCAAAGTTAGGGGAAGAAAGGTTTATTAGCTCACAGTCTGCAGAGGTTTCAGTCTATAGTCCGCTGGGTCGGAAGCAGGGCGGGCGCGTGGCAGACCGGCAGCCGACCCGCCACAAAGTCAAGTCAGGAAAATGCAAGGAATGTATGCAAATAAGCAATGCAGACAAGCAGCTAGTTAAGCTTCTTCTTGTATCTTTATCTAGGCTACCTGCCCCCAGGGCAGCCCACACTCCCACCCCCAATCTCAGTCTCACATTCTTGATCCCAGCAGAACCATGTCAAACGGATCAATGGATCAATTTAGTAATCACACACTCTAGATCCAGCTATCTCTTACCACATGAGGCTTTGGGGGGACATCTAGACACAAACCATAACATTCCCTTCCCTCCTTCCTTCCTTCCTTCCTTTCCTCCTTCCTTCCTCCCTTCCTCCCTTCCTCCCTTCCTTCCTTTCCTCCTTCCTCTCTTCTTTCCTTCCTCCTCCTCCTCCTTCCTCTTTCTCTCTCTCTTCCAGGTTATGAGGCATTTTGCTACACTTATTCATGGGAAAACATTTTATTCTTTGGAGAATGTGCAATAGAGTTTTACTAATGGAAAATATCAAGATTCCTTTAGATTCTAACAGTTTTATGGTAACTCTCTGAGTGGTATTTTCTGTATTCATGCAAGCAAGTTTGTAGGACAATAAAACCCATGGACTTCAAAGTTGAGAAGCATTGGGTTAAATTCTGTCCCTAGAAAATCAGTCATATCTCAGGTGATGTATTCAGTTTCTCCCAACTTTTCTCCTGCAAAATGAAGATGGCTTTGTATTCAGGGCTGGTTTCCCTTACCTCTCATTGGAGACATAATTAAGACTGCAGGGTTGGTTCTGGGGTTAGTATTTAAACGTGTGAGTTGATCAACACCACATGCTGTACTGCAGAAGTGATCATGATTACGTGGTACCTATCACAATTACTAATCTGTGAGATGTGCATTGCTTTGTCTCAACAAATATTTGCTCATTCCTGTTATTGGAGGAGCCTTGCGGGGAGGCACAGAAGTGCTTTGGGGTCCTGCAGGATTTCTTGCCAAGTGATGGAGGCTGAAGATGCAAGTGGCACTCACCCGACTGAAAACAGATCGAAAAGAAGGAGCTTCCCAGCACTGAAATGAAGACAATCAAAGTGTGAGTGTATCCACTGTGGAAAGGGTCAGTGTTGAAAATTTGGGATGGGTGATAAAGGAAAGCCAATAGAAAGAAACCGTTAGAGAAATTTAGAGGAGCTAAATAAAGCACATGCAGACAGACAATGCTTTGACTCTTTACAACTTCGTGAGTAACTAGTGGGGAGCTTCGATTTTAGGGTTCTTAAATCTACCTCACACCCTCTAGGGTGTAACAGGTATTTATTAAAGGCTTTTAAAATTCTGAATTGATTTTGTTGTATGAGCATACTTTGAAGGGAATTATGCAATTTAATGTCCTCAATGTCTTTATAAACAGCACTGAAGAGACATCAGACATTAAGTGTTAAAGTCTTTTTTATTAATTTTCTATAATCCTGCTGCTAAAACCCCACCTTTAAAATTAATCATGTATGTGCTCAAAAATTTATTGTCATGATGTTCCTCTCAGCTGCAAAAATGTTGCAACCTAAATATGCTCTGACCAAAGTATATCTGTCAGGGGAGAGCAGTAGGGATTTCAATCTTTTATGGTACATCCATTCAATAAAATATCAGGCAGAATTTAAAACTGTAGGTTTAGAATACAGATGCTCCTTGACTTAGGTAGGGTTGCATCCTGACAAAGCCATTGTTACATGAAAACCATCATCAGTCAAAAACGCATGCAACGCCCATAACCTACCCGGCACTATAGTCAGCAACACAGTAGGAGTCTGTACGCCCCTTGTGAGCGCCCACATCCCACAGTGACCCTGGTCCCTCCGTACATCTCAAGGGTTTGCATCTTCTCCATCTCCAGCGCCAAGCTGCTGCTGCCAGGTGCCTGGACTCAAGCAATGGAGTCCTAATTTGTCTCTCTACTGATTTGTCCCCTTGCAGTATATTCGCCACACATCACTCAGAAGGATGTCTTTGTAAAAATTATGAGATTAAGTAACACACTTTCTTGCTTGAAATTCATTGGTAGTGTCTTGCTTGATTTAAAGTAAAATCCCTCCTCCATTTTAGAAGGCCCTGGGGTCCCCTCCACCTTGCATCTTCATTCCCTCTGCTCAGATGGTGCCGCCCCCCACTCCCAGCCCTCAACCACCTTCCACACCAAGGCCTTCAAAGTTGCTGGCCGGCCTACCTGGGGCACTGTTCTCCTGCCTCACCATTCATGCCCCTGGCTCAGAAGAGCCCTCCATCCCTGCGCAGCCCCAGTTTCTTGTTCCTGCACCTCCATCCTTTCAGAACACCCGCTTCAGGCTCTGACCACATGCATCCTGCCTGGCGTCTCCCTCTGAACTCAGAGCTTCAGGAGGGGAGGGGACCTTTCATCTCCACTGCACCTCCAGACTCGGAAGGGTTGTACCAAAGAGGGACCAGCACGTGCTTTATGGTTGCTTAGATTACTAATAAATACTAAATAATATCTGTTTCTAAAAGCATCATTCCATTAAACTGGTTTGTAAAAAGTGTGGTGGGTGGGCGTGTGTGTGCAAGAAGATTGGCAAAAGTGAGGCCAAAATCTTAACTTTGGTGATAGCTGATTGAGGTATTATTTCTGATAATTTGTTTTTCTATTTTCTCAATATTCTACAGTGCATATGTCTCGAATAATAAGAAAAAGTGATTTTTAAAAAGACAGCAATTTTAAGGGATCGTTTTCAGTAGGCAGGGGTGACCTGGCTGTTCTCCCGAGGTCGCTGATAAACACTCTGGTTCCCGAGAATTCCTGTCTGAGCAGACATAATGAACACATCCTTGATTTTGGCCAGTCTGTTCATTTTAATTTGCCCAGAAGTAAATCCACTTCCGCCAGGTCCAGCCTCTTCCCCCTACATTTCCTTAGCGGGGTGAAGCTCCCTGGCCTCCTCCTGCCCCTCTCTCATTTGGGTGCTTTCTTATCTCTTACAGTAATTGAAGAACGTTAACCTAGGATCAGAGGACATAAAGGAGATAACACCTTGAGCTTAATTCAACCTGCATTTTAACAAGCTGCCTTCTGGCTTCACAGGATGCACCCCACCGAGGCGATTACAGAAGCTGGCTTCCCTGCCCTGCCTTCCCCCGCTGAGCCTCTCATCTCTCCACCCGCAGGAGCTGTCCTGCCCCAGTTCTGGGGGCAGTCAGGTGTCCACCCTGCATTGCATCCCCCAGGACTGACCTAGAACGAAGCATTCTGCACTGCTGGCCCTGGAGCCCAGACCGTCTCTGGCAGCAGGAAGCCCGGAATCCATCTGCAGGGCCCTTCAGGCTTGTGTCTCCGTTTCGCCCAGGGACACCCTCCCCAACTTCTTGATGCCAGCAATGTTTGAAATTCTCTGCAAGCCAGCTAGGGGTCCACAGGTGACTGGGTTACTTTTTTGAAGGCTTCTTCCTGGAATGTGCATAATTTGTCCCTGCTGCAGTCCAAATTAAAATTTTATTCATCTTTCACTGCTCACCTCAAGCACCAGCTTCCAGGGAAGCTTCCTGGATGCAGGCTCCTCTACACTCCCTGGCCTTCGGACATGCCGAACTAAAGTAGCTCGCTTTGTCCTGCACCAGCAGAGGCATCTGGCCTCCTGACAGACAACACTAGCATTGACACCTGTACCTGCAAACCAGCCACCAAGGGGCAGAGAAGCAGCATGCGCCCAGGAGAGGGGACCGATCTCCCCTCCTCCTCTTTCTCGTTCTCTTTCTCTGTCAGTACTGGGGACTGAACTTGAGGTCTCCCCACTGACTTCCCTTAGCCCTTTTATTTTTGTATTATTTATTTTGAGACAGGGCTATTAATTGCCCAGATTGAGCTGGAACTTGGCATCCTTCTGCCTCAGCCTCCCCAGGTGCTGGGATTACAGGCATGCACCACCACGCACAGCCACATAAGATGACTCTTGAGTGCCCACTCCTGCCGTCACCTCCCCGGACCTGCACTCACGGACTGTCCAACCTGTTTACAGCATCTGGAACACCCCATTTCCAACATCAGCCTTGGCCCATCGGATCCAGGGACATTTTTGGACTTGATGTCACAGGTCTAGGCTAGATCCTTGATCTCAGAATTAGAATACACTCTGGGTGACAGCTGCTCAGTCAGAACCAAACACAGTCCCTTCATCTCTGCCAGGGGATGGAATTTTGGCAGCAAGTGCGTCGTGTGGATTTACATTTTGAACTCTCCCTGAGGGGTGCTGCCTGCATTCCCTGAAGGCAAAGACTGGGCCTGTTTCCGGCTGTGTGACCCACGCTTGGCAGCATACCTTGAAGCTGGCAGCACACCTTGAAGCTGGCAGCAGGGGTGTAGGGAACATTTGGTGGCCTTAAGGAGCAAAAGAGAGTTCAGAGTCCCCAAGCGGTCCTTGCTGCAGGCCAGACACTGGTCCCGAGTCTCAGCGTGGACTCCTGAGCTCTGTCTTTCCTTCACTGGGGGGGGGGGTGTCTGTGTGTGTGAGTGTGTGTGGGGGTGTGTGTGTGTGAAAGGTGCTGCCTGCCCACGGAATCCCGGGTTTCCAGTCTCAACTCTGATTACTGGCTGTCTGCATGTTAATCTGTATCCACCTGGGTTCTCTCTCCTCCCCGTCCCTCTAAATCCCCAATGTCAGCCGTTTCTCTGGAGCTACGGTTCGTCATGCTGTGGCTTTTTTGCTTAACATTCTCATCTTCTATATAACAAAATTATTTTCAGTATTAATCATGGTAATACTAATGGCCTGAAATAAAAACACAATAAAATAAAAATGCAAGGGAAACTCTTGTACTGGATTTCAATTCATCGTGAAATTTTGAGATAAGTATAAGATAATTGCTTTGCTAATGTAAAATTCAAACACAAACTCCAGCGGAAGCCACTCGAGTTCTGCTGGCTTGTTTCAGACTTGCCATGAACTGCTCATCTCCCCTTAAATACAAGCAGGTGGAGCACCTGGAGGGTGGAGGGCGCCACCAGGCCCAAAACAAGCATAAACGATTCCAGAATGGCTCTCAGCATGACAGTGTGCGGCCCAGTCTATGTGTCAGGGACCAAATGTCTAACTGGTGTTTGTCTACCTTGATGTCAATGTTAGTAGATATAATGCTTATTTTTAAAATAAGGAATAAAAACTCAACCATAACTAGAGCAGCTGTTTATAACTTGGATCATAAAAAAGACTCAGAGAGGAGAGAAAATGTTTTCACTCAAATTGTTTAGAATTGGTGGAGTATGAAAATAATATAGCTGTGGGTTCCAGTTCCCCCTACTCCATCGTCGATGCCCTAACCCTATCACTTGGAATGTGAATGCCCATCCTTGTAAGAGAAAATTCGGACCCACAGAAGGATGCCAGGCCTGTGTGAGCACAGAGCAAGACCACGCTATGAGGTGGCCATCTGCAAGCCAAGGAGAGAGGCCTTGGAGGAAAGCAGTCCCATTGATACCTTGGTCTTGGGGGCCTTCTACCCTCCAGTCAGAAAACAAATTTCCCCTTTTCTGCCACTCTGTCTGTGGTATTTGTTACAGCGGCCAAAGCAAACTCATGTGTCATAAGCAGATCAATTTTCAGAAGGTTGCAAGCCTACTAGGGATGAGTCTCTGCCCCCGCAGGACTGTCTGGAGCCTTCCGGCATACACTGGTACTCCAGCCAAGGCCAGTCGCCTTGTACCATGACTCCTGGATAAATCCTGAAAGACGATGGGTATGTGCAAATGTTCCATAAGAGAAAATCGCCCCAGTCAGAGGCACCCCTACATTCCAGCAGATTCCTGGGCAGGCGTTTCCACGGCTCCGGAGGCTGTTCGTGGAAAACACTTATTTCAGAGACCCAGAGCCATAGGCAGATAACCCACACAGCTGCCGACACAAAGCAAAGGCAGAACCGTCCACAGAAAAGTTCCATATACAAGCCTCAGAGACCGCATCCCCTTGCAGGGATGATGGCCCCATTTCAAACCAGATTCATCCGGAGATTTCCCTCAGACCCCATCCTGGGGAGGGCCACGACACCAGCAGATCTTCAGTCACTGATGAGTAGCTCAGAAAACATTCTGTCCTGGATCAGAGGTCCCGAGATGATTCACTGGAGATGCCCTGCAGAGACAAAGCCCCAGACTCAGGACAATGACGTCCCAAGGCCGGAGAAAGGAATAGGGCTGCTTGGCCGGCAGGCTTCACAGACCTCCTTCCGGATGCCCATCTCTGTACCTGGCCTCTTGGAACCCAGCTCCCCTTCTCAGGCCTGAGCCCTCGGCCCTCACTGCGGACACAGTTTGAGTGTCTGTAGGAAATGCTGTCTCCTGCTCCCGGGCGTGTGGCAGAGGAGGCTAAGCCACTGCCGCAGGCTGGGGACATGAAGCCATTGTGTGAATAAAGTCTGCAGGCCCAGCAATGCACACAGGGTCCAAAGGGCCAGGAGTGCTCTTTCGGCAACCATCAGCAGCGTTCCGTTTCCTTTTCTCAGCAAGTTGGCACCTTCAGGAAAGTGACCAGGTTGGGGAGCTCAAGCACTGACCCAAGTGCGGACAGACTGGTGAGAAAGGCAAAGGACAAAGAGGTGAAGGCGTGTTTGTTCAGAAGGTGCAGCTGGCCTACCAGAGGGGGCTCCAACTCTCTGTGATTGTCTCCGCCTCACCCAGGGATGCAGCCTTCCACATCCCCACCAGCCTCCCCAGTTCCTGACTCCGCGCCCTCTCTAGCTGGCATGGTCACCGTCTTTTTCTCAGTCTCTAGTACTGCAGTGGTAATAATTTCATTTACAGTGTGGGTCATTAGGCTGTCCCTGGGGTTCCCAGTGCTGAGCTCGGCTCATTTCGGCTTGGAGTTACTTGGGAGAGGCACACACCCCACAGGAGCTCAGGCAGTTTTCAATTATAGATCAGTAGAAATGCCCCTGCTGAGCTGCGCCTCCAGAAAGTCAGCAGGCAGGGCAAGCCGGGCAGGGCTGGCAGGTGGGAACAGAAGGGGTTTTAGCTTCAGTAAATGCTCTGCATCGGGCCTGTCTCTCCAGCCCCTCCTGCTTCTGCCTCTCCTCTGGCAGCTCGCACGGGTGTATAAAGTGTGCGGTTGCAGTGGAAACGTTTCCCTCTGCGGGGAGAAGGGTTTTGTCACCGATGTTAGGGTCAGAACTGCCTGAGCATCTGGTAATCAAAAGCAGATGGATTTTCAGTCTATTTTACTATTGTGTTCAAATTCCCACAGGCAATGCATCCCACAGTGTGTGTGCTCAGGGCTGCTCTCTCCACTGACCTGCCCTTGGGAAGGTGCTCCTATTCGGACATCGGTGACCTTGCGCACTCTCAAACAGAGTCAGACTCATCAGACTGGCACGTCCTCCCCCTAAACTTTGGACCACAGAGGAGCTGCAAAGAGAGGTGTTCCTTGAACAAGGGGAAACTGAGATCTCCTCCTCCCTCTAGTAGGACAGAAATCCTTCAGAGAAACCGAAACAAATCATCACCAATAGAGATGCCTGGTGGAGCCTGGAGTCCCTGTCTTGATAGCAGATGCAGTTTCCCAGTTAATCCAGCTGTTTTCTGCCTTGATCAGTGTTCTTCTATTCAAGGCAATTCCCCATGAATTTTTTCCCTCCGCACCCATAAAGGATTCTGTTATAAGGATACTTGGGGTTTCGTTCTCCTCCTAAGGGGGTCTTGGGTTGGAAAGAAAAGAAATATATGAAAATGAAGGGGAAGAGGTTGAAAGGACTCTGAGGGGAAAAGAGCCCCATTTCTAATCCCAGTTTCCCTGCTCACTGAGCAGGCGATGGTGTGTATCAGTGAGCTTTTCCAGATAGAAGGAGGTAGCACAGAGATGAGGTTTAAACAAGAGCTTCTTTCCCCACAGTTCTGAAGGCTAAAAGACCCAGAGCAAGCCCAGCAGGGCGGGCTCCCGGGAGGGCTCCCCTCCTTCCTCACAGGCAGGGCTTGCTTGCCGTGTCTTATAGTACAGGGGCAGGGGGACAGATAGCACGTGTGAATTCTCTCTTCTGAGGAGGTTACTTCAATGCAATCAGGGCCACATCTGTATGACCTCATTTACCTGTAATTACTTCCTTAGAGATTTCATTCCAAATATAGTCATACTAAGGGCTTCAAACAATCATGTGGGGGGCCGTCAAACACTCAGTCAATAACACCATGGAAATTGTCTTCATCTATTTTAGCTTCAAAGAAACGGGGACACCCATCCTGGCCTTACTTAAATCACCCACGAGTGAGGAAATAATCAAAAGGAACATAGCTAGCAATCAGGCCAGTATACTACCAATTAAAGAAATTATTATCACCATTATTATGCCAGGTTCAGAATCTTAAGATTAGTGTACTTTGAGGAAGCAAACTTCAAAGATTTCTGACTCCGGTTTCCACAATGTAGCCAGGAAGAAAACTGAGCACAGGAATTTAGAAACAGAAACCTGCACTTCCACGTCAGACAGATAGAGGCTCGAGCTGCGATCTAGTAAGTCACGTGCTGTGGTGATCTTACTACACTTAGCCTCGGTTTCCCTATTTGCTTGACAGCGTCCCCCAGAGGTCTATGTCCCAAAGGCTCGTGCCCCCGGGGTACTGTCAGAAGGTGCTTTAAGAAGCGTGCCCCAGTGAGGCGTCCTTCGCTCAGGGCGGGTGCACTCTGAGTTCTGGGGCTCAGTCTCTCTGCGTCCCAACTGGAGATGCGAGTGCTCACTCAGACACGTGCGCCTGTGATGGGGTGACGCCCAGTACACAAGGTTCCCGCTGTCGGACTTGAACTTCCAGAACTGTGAGCTGAAATAAACTGCTGTTTGCGCCAAAAGTACTCGATTTCGGGGATTTCATTGTAGTGGCACGAAGCTCACTGATATGCCTGATGGCTGTAGGAAAAATAGTTCCTTGTGCTTCCAATGAGGAAGCAAAGGCCTGAAATAAGGACAGTTGTACCTGGTGTTGTAGTACCCTGATGTTTCTGCCCCTGGAGTGTGGGTGGGAGCACTCCTAGCCCACGCTCAGGAGACAGACAGGCAGACCAAGACTTAACCAATCGCTGCTCTTCGTCTCTAGCTATGATAATTGAGTCAAGCCTGTGCAAATAGCCCCAGACTATGTAGCCCGCATGTGAACAAAACTTTCTCTTCCTTCTCTTACTTCTGGGAGGAAGATAGAGTTATCCCTTAATAGGTAAGGGCCATTAATTTTAGACCCTCCACCTCTGGGATACAAAATCCAGCTATGCTCAAGTCCCTTGTATAAAATGGTACAGTATTTGCACATAACCTATGTATATTCTCCCATAGACCATGGTCCTCCGTGTCTGTAGGTTACTCTGCTGCTGAGTCAACCAAGAGTAGATCAAATATATTTGAAGCAATGTGTTGTAATAAATATATATCATTCTTTTTCTTGTCATTTATTCCCCAAACAATACAGTATAACAACTATTTACGTAATATTTATATTAGGTATTATAAGTAATCCAAAGATGACTTCAAGTATTCAGAAAGACACACATAGACTGTATGCAAATATGACCTCATTTTGTTAAATAGACTTAAGCATCTACAGATTTGGGTATCCCGGAGAAGGGGAGGCTCCTGGGACCAATCTCCTGAAGATACTGAGGCTCTACTGTGCTTTAAACCATCTCATACCTAACACAGTGTAAATGCTGTGTCAATCATTGTTAGACTGTATAATTTGGTAAGTAACAACAAGAACAAAGATCTGTACCTGTTGGGTCTGCACATTTTTTTCAGTTTTGTGGATCCGTGGTTTGATGAATCTGAGGATGAAGAAGTAAGCATGCCAAAGGCCATCCTGTAAGCTCTGTGGGCTCGAAATTACTGCCACCGTCTTGCCGCTTCCCATGGAGGTCGGCCTCATAGGCAGCGAGGCCAAGAGAAGCCAAGCTGGCTGGCCAGGAGGCACCTGTCCCAGCAGACGACCTTGCTGGGGCTGGTGGACGCAGCCACTCTAAGAATGATTTCAGTTACACTAACTTCTCCAGTGCTTTCCCAGCGCTTTCAGTTACACTGACAATAAATTGCTTCCCATCTTCTTTTAATAGATATTTTGAGTTGGATTTCCCACAAGTGTAATAGAAAAAGGGAAATTAATAAAGTAATTGGATTCAGGAGTTGGCAATTAAAAGCGACAGACCCTAATATGGAATTGACCATATCTGTGGGAGACCATGGGAACCCCTCCACTACTGGCCGGGAAGTTGTTCATTTATACCCTGCAAACATGAACCAAAGCAATTCACGCCTGTCCTGGGACTCCAGCTAGACACCTACAGAGGCTACAGCGTTAAGTGACTCCATGAGATGAAACGAAACAAACTGTCAGACACTATAGCCTGTTTGCAGCCAGTCTTCAATCAGGTTATATTGTTGTGAATCCCCAAAGAGTAGCAATCAAAATGGAAGCCACGAAGGTCAGGCGCATGAACACTGAAGGCTAAATCTCAGGAAGTGGAAAACCCCTGTGAAAGCTTTATACTTAAGTAGTTATGTACAGAGTGAAGAATTGAGAATGGCAGATATAAGTCTGAGGTTTTGCCATTTCTGGTAGGACTCGCTATCTCCATGGGAATGGAGGTGGGGCCCTGCAGTTCCCAACCAGCCTCTGCACAGCCATTGGCCGAAGTGGTCCTTGCCAAGCGGGCCTTTTTCTAAGTTCCAGTCATGAAATTACTTACTTAAGTATAATTGCCCTAGCAGGCCTGAGAAGACAGGTACAAGTCATTGTGCTCCAGTTTAAACCCAATGAAAACAGGCATCCCATATGCAAGGAGCTCAATCCCTCCTTGGGGTTCAGTTTGAAGCCCACTGGCCAGTTAGACTGGAGAGACACACAATGTCCCTGTGTGCCACAGACATTCAGACTGAGTCACAAATGAATTTACAAAGGAGATACTTGAAGTGCACTATTCCCTTCCACTGGGAAGAGAGAGCAAACCTGTACAATAAAAAGCAACATAATTATATGCTCAACCATGGCTAATCTTCAGGCCAAACCAGACAGTGTTCTTATCCAACAGAGGAGATGTTTTTGATGGACTTTAATCAATATTGAGACAATTACTGACATCTTCCTACTTTTGCCTTCTGGGGAATGTGGAATTGGAAAGCTGGCTGTCAGGAAAATCAAACAAAACTGGTTAGAATTCCAGACGTGGGCCACTTAAGATTGTCATGCAATTTGGGAGTTTCCCAACGGCCATGGGAATTGCTTCTTCTGCTATGAGTTGGTACACGACAAGCCACAACGCAGACTGAGATGTGTACCTGACTTTAGTCCAACCCCAGGGAATGGACAGTAGAGAAGATAAGTAGAAGACGAGGGTCCAGCGCCAGTCCTGGGAGGTGTCAGCATTGCCTTGGAGAAGCCCTCCCCGAGGGCAGGAGCCACACAGAGCTGCCCAGCGCCTTTGTCACCTCTTGCTTCACAAGTCCCAGCCACATCATGGGACAGGTCAGAGCCTCAGGTGTGGGTGTCCTCCCTGGTGGCTTGGCCACCACCAAACAATCCATTTTTCTAGAATTGTTATCTGCCCTTTTACTTCTTCTTAATTCACTTCTCTCTGAGGAAAAGCAGCCTTGGCACCATGGGTTTTCCCTGCTGAAGGGAGCTAGGAGAACTTCCTGGTACAAACACACCTTCCGTTTTCTTTTGCTTAGCATTGGAGAGCAGAAACAGTTCTGTCCGACGCTGCACAGACGGCCCCGAACTCCATGATTCCAGGTCCTTTGGTGGCTTGCTGGGTGCAGTTTACATCATGCTGCGGCCACCTCCTGCTGACCTCGTCCTTAGTCATCAGGTTAGGCCTGCCCACGGCACAAGGGGCAAGCGCCTTCCCCACCGGAAGTAATCACTCATGCTCTGCAGACACGGAGGCACCCAGGCTCAGGGTCTAGAGAGGACCGGACACCTAGCTCAAGGACCTGTGACTGAGGGCCCATCCAGGGGGAGTAACTTACCCCGGGCTTCCCGAAGGGCTCTGCAGAGAAAGGGGCTCTGGCCTGCTGTAGTTCCGGAGAAATCCGACAGGGGTCAGTGGACCCTTTAATGTGTTGGCTCAGCGTCCTGGGTAAAGCACAGAAGGGGATACAGGGGCCTGAGATGCTTCCAGGAGGGAAGCTGGGTACCAGCCCCGCCAGCCACTAAGACCCCTTGTTACCATGGAAACAACCATGGGGAGCCAGGGAGTAGATGGCTCCCTCTAACTCGGTTTAAATGCAAATTCTACGAGTAATTAAGAGGCAAACCACAGTAAGAACATTACAGGAGATATATAGTCACTGGAAAGGTAATAAATGCCTGTCTTGCTACGGATATAATGAAAAATTTGACAGTGTGTCTCAGCAAGAAATTCCATCTTCAAAAAAAACTTCAACTGTTTCCATACTCCCCTCCAGTTTTGGAAATTGTGGAAATTGTCATTTGGGCCTTTTTTTTTTTTTAAATACACTGACAACGCAGGCTCAGGATGGTTTTAAAACTCCTCATTAGCAGGTGTCTCCTCTCTTCCCAGAGCACTTGCTGGAGCTTTTCGTGACCAGAGTTCCATCGACGTTTCAGCTTCAGTTTTCATGTTACTGTTGACGAATCAATTGGGTTGGAGGGGAGTCTCTCTTCGGTTCCTTGGAGCAAGCAGGCGTGTGGGCTCCTCAATTAACAGGCCCCTGGGTGTTCAGGCGCATGCCAAGGACTCCTTCAGCCCTTCACCCGCCTGACTCAGCCTCTGCAAGTCTCCAGTGTGGCCTCAAGTAATTGAAAGTTTCCTCCCAACACCAGGAGCTGGAGCAGAAGAGACACTCTAATCAGGATGTGTCTGGGCTGGGAATTAAAACTCCCGTGAAGACAAGCCCCTCCACACAATGGTCTGAATGAGGTCTGAAATGTTAGCGACTCGCCTGCTTGAAAAAGGTAGCAGTCTCTTAATTAGGGCTCTTTTGTTTGTCAACACCCGCTCACCTAGTGAAGACCCCCAGCTGCAGGTGATAGGGGACTGGGGCAGCAGACAGCCGCTCCACGCAGGTGTGAGCCTGGACTCCCCTGGCCTCCCCTGGCCTCCCCTTGGCCGGGGTGCACCTTACCTTATTAAACCCACGTTTGCAATTTCTTATATGGAAATTGGCTTCTTGAGTGTTAGAATCCAATGGAAATGTTCGGACTTTTAGACTAGCATCAGCTAGGAAGGATGGGGAGAGGAGAGCTTTTTATTTTTTAACTCCCTGTTTAAAATTCTGATTACTGACATCAGTATCATTAAAATTAAATAAAAATCATAGGAGTTAAGAACTGGAACAGATATTTGAATTTACCCAGTCCCTGGTTTCTTCATTTGAAGCCCATATATTAGTGTCCTTGTTATCACCAATTTTGAAAAGCAGGATGTTGCCTGTTACTGACATCAGGGACTATAATGGGTTCATAATATTAAAAAGTAAGACAACGAATTATTGCTACACTATGACATCTACTGCAAATGGGGGCCCCATACATGAATTGTTGGATAAGTGAGTAAAACTGGGCGAAGAAGACTTAACTAGTCCTCTGACAACATTTTCCATCTCCGTTTTCCTCTATCAGCCAGACTATCGCAATCATTCAATGAAAACAAAATGACAATAAATGAAACTGCAGCTCAGCATGCTGTTTTGGTGTGCCATCGATGCCCTACAAAATTACCCTCGTCCACAAGATACCTTGGCCGCCTCAGCCGCCTTGGCCAGGGAAGAGCAAAGATGAAAGACTGCAGGTACCATCTTTGGAGCTGGCCCCAGCAAAGATGCTCTCTTCCCTGAAATTACCAAATGATGTCTTGAAAACACAGATCTCAACACGAACATGCATCAAAGACATCTAGGAAAAATCAGTTCTGGGTGAGTAATTAAGATGGAGATTCGTAACAGCTGGCAATCCCATAGATCCTTCATGGCAAAGAGCTGCATCCTAAACCCAGCCTGGCCTTGTAAGACCCAGGATTGGGATAAGGATGGAATAGACAATTAAGGAGCTCTGGTTTGGGGACAAAAACTCTTATCTGTCCCTAAATGACTCGTCAAATGCTAGTGAAGAAAGACCTTGCTCCAAAATTTGGTGTAAAAGATCTGGGAAGGACATTCCATCACCTGTGCAATGAAGAGGCGAATTCACCACCAAGAGATGAGTGTGTTTTCAGTTATGGTGGACCAGAAAACAATGAACACTCTAACTTTCATTCAAGCATTCAACTGTGGTTTGGTCATCTATCAGATGAGCATAGTGTCGTATCATTGGTTGATTTGTTTTGTAGACAAATAAAAGAACTCAGATGAAGGTTTGGTCCCAGTACCTCATGGTACTAAGTACTCACTAGAGGGCAGTCCACCCCTTTTGCTCACCAGATTTCTTGCTATCCCCCCAACACTATTAAGAGTGTTTGGGATGGACTGCTATTTAGACAGACCGTCTGGTGGCTCCAATTACATTAATAGGGTTTTTATGTTTTTACGACAAAAATTAATTTCCATTACCTCTACTTGAAGATAAACTGGTGAAAAGAATTCCAAAGAAAAGGCAAAATAAGATGAATATAAAGGAATGTTTCCTCTAATGCTTACCATTACCATTCAATCATCTAACAGAGTCGATCACAGGGAATAACAAGGGCTCCCAGGAACAGAAGGCCCAGAACACTTTTTGCTCCCAGTCGCATTGTTCCCACTGCACTGGGAAGCTGCCTCTGTACTGAGCCTTGACGGCTCCTCGATCTCAGTGCTGCAGGCACCATCAGAGAGGAGACCATCTGAGGTCACCCGGCCCCCAAGCAGGTGTCAGAGCAGCAACTGCCTCTCAGGCAGCTGCTGTCCAGGCAGAGTCCCTTGGGGCAGCAGACTCTGATGACATCCCGAAGGTTTCCTCCTTGCAGCTTCCAGAGCCTTATGCCCCTCCGTGGTCCCAGGTGGTATCTCACAGGCAGACAAGCAAACAAAAGGACCAAACTCTGCCTGTTCTCCTGCATCTGGCTGGGGAGATGGGTGCATTATGACTCCAAGGTATATGAGAAGGAGAGAGATGTGACTTTGCCCTCTAGCTTTTCCTTTAGTCGGGTCCATGCTGTCTGGGAATGAGCTGTAAGGCCACTCCTTAAGACCACTAGGGGAGAATGAAGCAATACTTCACATAAAGTACAAAAATCCTGCTGCTTGGATGCAATATGGGCAACTGGAGACACCAAAGCCAACGGAATAGAAACAACATTGAAAGAAGCAAAATATGGTCCTGCAGAAAATCAACTCAGTGACATAAAAGATAAGCTTAAGAAAAATAGTCCATAGAGAGTTCGCATGTCACCCTACCCCCGCCCCCCCCCACACACAGCCCTACAACACTCCATCCTTTAGATTTCCCAGTATGGTGGACAGCTGCCCATTAAAGACATGCTTGTGATGGACGTTTGTTTATATCTTCTCATTATTGAGATCCTGAGTGGCTAACACTATGCCTTAGTTACCTTCGAGTCTCCAGCACCTGGTAGTGCACTGAATGAATGAACAGATCCCCAAATAAATGAAAGAGTGTGTTAGGAAAGGAATGACAGGGCAGAACTTGGAGCTTTGTCCCGCAGATGGTTAGTATTCCCAAGGACAGGCACCAATAATTACAGATGTAATAGAAGAAAACGTTGCAGAACAGGAAACACTGAAGGGATCAGAGATGAGAAATGGAGAGGGATCATCACACGCTTGACAGAGTTAATGATAAGGAAATATACCAAGGCGTATCCTAGGGGGCGGGGGTGAGAGCTTTCAATTTCAAAGATAAAGACTCCCGCAAGCTTTCAAGCCAAAAATGAAAAAAAAAAAAATCTTACGTGCCATCCATCAAAAAGATTCTTTGACTTACAAGAATAAAACCCTGAGTGTTCCCGATTCAAAGTAGAGGAAAATGGAGCAGCTGATGTTACAGAAAAGAAAGGTTTTGAGAAGAGATTCTCTTTGTTTTGGCATAACCTGTTACCCCTGGGAGGAGCGGCACCCCTCCCTGGGGCTGTGGCTTCAAAAGTCTCCCACCAGCATGGCTGCGGGCCGGCTGTCTCTGCCTCTGTAGGGAAATGCGGGCCCCGCGGCACCTTGTCACAGCCCTGAGCTCCAGGCGCCCACTGAGCTGCCAGCTGTCCCAGAGAGCCTAGGACACCCTACTCTGTAGAAAAGAGCTACCATCACGTATCTAAACTGCTACCCTTGTGTCTCCACCGCTTTCATATTGCTGGGACAAAACACCTGACACCCACAAATTAAAGGCGGAGAGGTTTATTTGGGTTTGCCATCTCAGAGTTTCAGTTCACTCATGGTTGGCTGCCTCCAAGGGAAAAACGGAATGGTGGAGAAGCCCGACAGAGGAAAGCTGCTCACTCACACCATGACAGTCAGTGAGCAGAGAGTGAAGGAAGGAGCCAGGGAGGGAGATAAACTCTTCCGGGGCACACTCCCAGTGCCCCTTCGCTAACTAGACCCACCTCCTAAGAGCAAGTCAACTTCAAACTCATCAGTGGATGAATCCGGTGATCCAATCACTTTCAAAACACTTGAGGCTTTTTTTTTTTTTTTTTTTGCTTGAGGCTTTTTGAAGACACCCCTGATCTAAAGCACAACGACCTGAGAAGACCTGCTTGCAAGCCGGGCTCTGGGCTAGCATCTAGGAACTTAGATTTCAAAAGGTTAGAGAGTTCTCACCCGTTCCTCATACGAGAGGCTCATCGTGCCTGAGCTGGTTATATGAAAGATGTAGTTTATGCTAAAAACATCCTTTCCTTCTGCAGTCTGGAATGCGGTTCGCTCTGAGTAGAGGCTGCTTGTGTGATCAGCCGTTTATAAAAATCCTGAGTACTGAGTCTCTAGTGATGGAGAAGACCAGAAGGCTGAGGCTGACCCTCCAAATTTCAAGCCATCCTTATTCTTCTCCACTTTGCTGATTATATTTGGTGTCTGTGGGGATAATGAATTATAGCTGTGAATAGAGCTGTATCTTGAGTCCTGTTAGTCCACTGGCAAATCCGATCCAGTATTGCTGCCCTTTCTGTCCTACCACTACGCCACACAGACTGCATCAACCATCTCCATTCAGGCAAGGATAACGACCTTTTACAGTAATTGTCTTTGTGAGATTCTACAGGCACACAAGCTGGAGAGCAGCATGGTAAAATGAAGAGGAACCAGGAAAAGGCAACCCCCAAGTCCCAGGACTGCCATGCAGACGTCTTTGGCAGGAGAGAGGGCTGGACAGTGATTCTGGAAAGCTTCGCCAACGTGTCAAGCAGATGTTCAGCATTTTTCTTGAGCACCTCAGTGTCCTGCCAGGTTCTCGGCTATTCCTGCTGGGATGATAAAGAGTTTTATAGACCTCAAAACCACAGACATTTTTTTCCAGCTGTGCCATCTGGTTGTTTTTCTTTTTACACGCAGTCAGCAGAAAGACTCATCTGTTGAGACACTGATGGAGCAGTGTGTGTGTGTCAGGGGATGCGCATAGGCATGTGTGAATGTAGGCATACATATTTATGTATTTATGTGTCCAGCAGGGAAGTCTCAGAGTGGGTGTGGCAGAGGAAGGTGAGGGAAAAGCATTCTGAGATATGTGGGAGTAGATCCCAGTTATTCTCAAAGGTCCACATGGGGGCCAGTCAGCCTCAGCCTCTTTCCACCCCAGCACTCCTTCTGTGACCTCCCTACTGGGCTAGCTTGTCTCTTTTGCCTATAGAATCACCAGCAATAAGACACCTCCACATCTTTGAAAATTGAGGCCAGGTGCTCTGCTAATGAGAACACACAGGTGCCACAGGGATGATGGAAGACACAGTACTGGACTCTTGAAATCAACTGCCCATTTTAATTGTTACATTGTCAGCAGCTGCCCGCATTATCTGCCTGACAACAGGGACTGAGGAACAATTCTCTTTCTTAGACACCTAGTATTACAAAGCAGTAATACTGCTTTATCTATTTATCCCCCTGACTCTGCCTTTGTATCTGAGGTATCTCTGAAATGTTCAAGTATGAATCTGGCTATGTAGTAATAGGTATTCAATAAGGGTAACTGCTTTTCAATAGGTCTCCAAGGAAGCAGCTCAGCTAAAATTGTTCTATTGACATCAAGGATTATTGAACACGTACCGCATACATAGGGACTCTGCTGATCTTCATTAGGTCATTTTCCAAAGAGTGGAGATTTAGACAGTCCTGTAAGGGGTGCAGAAATTAAGTGGGATCATTATGGTTGGAGTCCAGGCTACCTGGGTTGTAAACCTGTGCTCTGTTTCCTAAATAAGGATTTCTCAACCTCACGCTATTGACACAGCAGGTCAGATCATTCCTTGTGGCGAAGGTTGTCACGTGCCTTGTAGGTTGTTTAGCGTCACCCTCGGCCTCTACCCACTAGATGCCACTCGCATCCCTCTAGTTATGACACCCCACGAGACCCCTAGACACTTCCAGATGTCCTCAGGAAGGGGCAGTACGTCTGTGCTCCCAGCTCCCAGCATCTGTCGGGAATCACTGGCTTATAGCAAGCCACCTTGAGACTTCCCTACTCACGTGTTCAGGAATCAACAGCTTCGGCGGTGGTGGCAGCGGCGAGCTGTTAAAAATGCAGAATCTCAAGCCTGTTCTCAGTCCCCCAGCTTCAGAATCTGCATTTTAACAAGCTATCCAAGGTGGTCTGTGCGTACAGTAAGATTCAAGAAGTGCAGTTCCAGAGTATTGGTGCCTTGTGGTCACAGCTGCTGCCCACAGATTTTCCTGGACAAATTCAGTTTCTGGAAGTGAGATTTCTCAAACACTGTTCCTGGATCGAGCTACATTATCTCAATCATATTGTTCACGAGATTCTTCTCAAGAAATCATAATTTTTTAATTCTTCTTGTTTGCCGTAGTTCTCTTTAAATCCTCCCCACTGAGACTGGGCAAGTAGTATACAGGGCTTTAATAAGTTCAGGCAAACACTCACTCATTTGTCCATTCATCCATTTTTCTGGAGAAGTCTATTGTGCAAGGCCTGAGACAGCACGTACAGCAGCCCCGGGGTGCTGATAGGAAGCCTTTTCTGCCATTCCGCTTTCCAACACCCAGCACAACCTGACCTTGCAGAATCTGCACAGAAACGCAGCACGGAGCCCACCAGTGCATGGGAGAGGACTCTCAACATCTCCATCGCTTCATTTGAAATGCACAAGCAAGGCCTGCAATAACCTTCAGGTTAATGACTGTCTGATTCCCGATGAGAGGGGCTTAGTACCTCATACGATGCTCTAGAGAAAGCATATTGGGAGGGATTTAAGCTTGGAAATCAGGGTTATTCGCTTTTCTCTACCAGTAATTTGATAGGAACAGGTTAAGCATGGTACATTCACTGTCTGCTGATGCAACAATGTTTACTACAGGCCAGTGTTAGCATTCCCCAAAATTAAGGGCAAGCACTAGGCTAGGTGATCTCCAGAGTGCAATTAATTCATGAAAATAAGTATTTCAAGCATATTCCACATTCGAAGGCCCCCAGCCCCACCTGCATCACAACTTTCTCTGTCCACAGATCATTCAGAGCCAACAAAGCTGAAACCAGGGCCCACCGTCTCCTGGCACCCGCAGACACTGAGCAGAGCATGAACCCCGAGACTCCGGGATTGGTCAGACACAAAAGGCCCTGAGGACTGGGCAGAAATGTCCTCGTGAAGAGAGGGAAGGGACAGCCCAGGGCACAAGGAGGGAGAATCGCCAGCAGAAAAGGCTGAGCAACAATGAGAAGAGAAAATGGGAAACCCAGAGGAGGAGGGACAGATGGCCCAGAAAGCCTTTGACTCTCTGCACCTTTCGGCCAACTGCCTGACCTCTCCTCCCGGCTTAAATACACTTTCACTTCAAGATAGGTGAGAGAGGGAAAAGTACGCCTGTCCCAGGATAGTCCAGCAGTATTAGCACGTGTACTTCTTACTGTACAGTGTAGGAATGAGAAGTCTCCACCCTCAGACATCTTCCAAGCAGTGAAGAGGACTCTGCGGTGTGCTACTCTCCCTAGAGGTACCCGGGAAGCAAAGTGCATGGTGAGCCGTGACTTTGTGTCTGAATCCAATTTTGTGTATTCTGTATATGAACATATATAGTCATAAAGTGTCTGTATTATGTAACAGAATCTCATAAACATAAAAGACCTTTAAAATTAAGTGGCAAACATCCAAATTGAAAATCCACTGAAGGAATCGATAATGTCTTCCCTTTTCGGTGGCAAAGATTTTGTTACAGCCTCAAAATTCAGGAAGAAGAGATGATATTGGAATTTTCTTAGGAAGTCCCAGTATATTCTGTGCACAAGCAATTTAGCAAGATCAAGCCTAATTTAGATTGATGACAAGTAGCCAAGAACATTTGTCAAGTCAAAAGAAAAAAAATATACTGGGTCACCTATATGCCAGGCTGTGTACTTAGCATTAAGAATGTAAAGATGGAAAAGTCACACATTCATCTGGAGGAGATGCAGTATCCCGGGGAAGGTGGCCATGGGGACATTTCCTCTCTGATGTGTGACTGTGCCACAGCAGAAGTGTAAGGAGTCACTGACACAGGATGCCCTCGGTCCTCGAGTCCATGTTCTGGCGGTCAGAGCCCTGGAGAGTCTGTGGTCGTGTACAGACAACAATGACCCACCCACCTGTCCATCTTGCAGTCATCCAGAAGTGTATTTGTTCTGTTTGTTTAAACTTGATGATGCTCAAAGCCATCACGGGAGCAGACTCAGGCATGGCCCTAGTTGAACTCAAAATAGTACATTTTAGCCGAGGTTGTATGTATATATGTATATATTTAAATGGTTTATAGATCTGTATATATACTTATATACTTTGTATATATATATATATATACACAAAATATACATTTTGTATATATATATATACAAAATACACATATATATACACATATATATGTGTGTGTGGGTGTGTGTATGTGTGTGTGTGTATATATATATATATATATAATAAACCCCTTAAGACATAATCTCACCATGAGCTGTAAGTGTTGAAATAATGGAAGAATATGCAAATAAGTGTTTATGTGTGTGCTGATGTAGATGGTGTGCACAAACAGATACAGATGTAGAGCATAGATATACAGATGTAGATTCTCTTCCACACTATATAGCTTCCTCATTCAGGTTCTTCTATTTTAATACCTGCCTCCCATCATGCATTGCTGGGGTGTAACCCAGAGACATGAGAGAGGGACCTGAGGCATAAACTTCCGCCCACTCCTTGGCAAGATGTCGATACTCAGGAGCCCCAGTTGGAATGTAGTTTGCTAACTTGAGGGCTTTGGACATTTTTGAAACAGAGCATGTGACCAAAAGAAATTAGCTTACTTTTTTCAGTTAAACAAGGGTTTTCTGGTTTCTGGGTCTCAAGGAAAGGAACTCCCCCAACAGAGCATCAGGAGATAGCTGTGCCTGAAACCAGAGGAGAGGTACAGACAAAGACTCGGAGGTCAACAGGCTCCAGCGACCCGAGGTGGCAGATTAAATGGATAGGAAAATCAAGGGCGCTATAGGGCTGCTGGGCTGCGGCATGCCCTAATGAGAGGCAGCTGCGTGGCAGGGACGCTTAAACTTCTGCCCACCTCTAGTGTGCACTGACGGCCCCACACCTTTCTTCATGCCCAGACTCAACCCGCTCTTGTCTCTGCATCAACCTTCCCTTCCAGACTCCTCCATGACCAGCTGCCTGATGAGTAGTGTGTCTGGTGAACTCATCCTCACCCTCTGGGGCCTCTCAGTTCCTCTTCCACCCATCACTTGATCCCCTCCCCCGCCTTTAGGATCTTTTCTTTTATTCATTTCCTTTGCCCAAAACTCCCAGTGCCATTGCTTGGTAACCGGGTCCTTCTGTTGTCCATAACTCATGGGCCTGGACAGAGAAGAGCTCACATTTGGTAGCCATGTTTTCTGAGATCAGGCACCTTTGGGACCCGAGCTGGACCTTCATGGGTAGGCCGGGAAGTGTTGGGTGGAGAAGAGAAGGAAATGCCTACAAGCAGAGGAAGCGGCACGTTTCAGAAAGGGTCTGGGGGATCGAGGAAGCAGCAAGGCTCCGAGCACAGACAGCACAGGACACATCTGTAAAGTCTAGTTATGATGTCATAAAGAAGAGTTATAACACCCTTTATAATGCCGTAAAGAAAAGCCAGTCTGGGGCAAAGCAAACGAGGGCTGTAAGAGTCACCTCTGAAATGAAAGTAGCTGAATCTGTGATGGACTGCGACTGGTGGTTAAAGAAAAAGAGGACTTGAGAATGCTTCGTGAACATCAAACTAATTTAACTGAAATCTAACGAGAAAGGAAATACCAACTACAACGCACGCCCGGATTTCAACACTGCTCCAGGTCTCTGGCTGGAAAAGTCCATGTGATGTTGCTTTAGTGAAGGCCGAGGCTAATTGCCTGCTGGAGCCTAAAACGTACTACTTGGATAAAGAATATGCCAGAATTTCAGACCAGCAGAGTGAACAGTCCCCCAGTAAATTTGTCTGGATTCTGTTGCACTGTATGCTATTTCACCAGCTCTGGGGAAACTTACAGTGAAACTTTTCTTCTCATTGTCATGGGATGCATAATGTCAGCCATGTCCCCTTGTTATGCTGAAGCTGTCTACTGGGGCTGACAGGGACCCCTCATGTGGTCAGTGTCTATGAAGCCAGGCCAAGCTGTCCAGCTGCACTGGCGAGGGCGGGCTGGGCAGGGCCGGGCTCGACTTCATGCCATGTGTGCCCTTCATCCCAGGGTTGCTGTCCTGTCTGCAGGGGGCTGCTGGCAAGAAACATCCCCAAACACTCAGCTGCAAGGTTGTAAATTTCAGCGAGGTTATTCAATATTCATGTAATTACCCTGGAAAGCACATTTGACATTTCATAAATATGGCAGAATATTTAGCATTTGTCTCTCTCTCTCTCTCACGCTACCAAAGCATACATGGAAAAATAATCCCCCGGGACCCCTGCAGTCTGAAATGGCAGCAGTTATTGAATCCATAAATTTGATGGATCAAAGTCTTCCTTCTTCATCCCCTTCATAACTTGTAAATGGAAGTGAGACCATATAAATGAGGCAGCCTGCTGTCCTTGCTCCTGGAGTACAACTGCTCCTTGGAAAAGGCTCACCTCCTGCCAGCTCCGCTGCAGCTTCAGGCCCAAAGGGCGCCGCACAGATCCGTGGTGTGTGCCCAGACTCACGGCCCCAGCGTGAGGGCCTGAGCACTGGGACCCGGATGTCCAAGCAGCAGCAGGCACCAACCGCAAGTTCATAGTGTGGCCTCAGAGCTGCCAACACTAGCTCACATTCCCAAGGACTCGGGGCTCTACGGAGTGACAGAGAGGACTCGGGGTCTTGAGCAAAGCCCTCTCCACCCTACCCCTGCCCTCCCCGGCTCAGGAATAAAAACTTCAGCTCTCCAGCTTGAGCACAAGTCACTGAAAGAAGCAAAACACCTTGCGCTCAGCAGACCCAGCCTCCTGCAGCCAGAGCTGAAAACAAAGCTTCTGCAAGAGAAAGCCATCTCACGGTTTCCCGGAGGTGCCCCAAACACGGCTGGCTCTTTGTGCCAGGCTGGGCAGGGACCCTGCTTATCTCCCTAGACCCGCAAGCTATGTTGCTCTCCCACACCTGAAATGCGGCAGCGACCTTCTCCACCACCGATAGGCTAATGAAAGGGACGCAGGGCATGTCTCCAGTCTGGGAGTTTGTCCCCAAAAGAAGTAACAGAAGTTTCCCATACCTGAGGCAATACGGTCTGCAGACCATGCTGTGACTATATTGACTTATCTTAGTGTGAAAGACACATTCTTACTGTGTAAATGCATGTTCTCTATATATGCATGCATGCACATATATGCACACAGGTGTGTAATATCTCCCTAAAGGAGTATGTGCATTTGTATATGTCTCT
Organism: Hystrix cristata; assembly: GCA_004026905.1. Lineage (NCBI taxonomy): Eukaryota > Metazoa > Chordata > Mammalia > Rodentia > Hystricidae > Hystrix > Hystrix cristata. The sequence goes on along the minus strand of PVJO010006577.1, from coordinate 52,917 downwards.
CATGTAGTGTGTCTAAGAGTGAGGTGATATATGTTCATGTACATGTACGAGTGAGTATATGCGGTGTACAAATATATGCATATGAATCCATGAGAATGGTAATACTATCCGTGGAGGTTCGCAAAATTATGTGTCTCAGTATTTATGGCCATCATGTACTTCTATATATGCAGAGATGAGTATGAGTATATAATGTGTATATCCACGGAAATAAATGAATGTGCATGTATGTGGGCTTATGTGCACATAATAATTTAATAATAATTTACATTTAGTTTAAATGTGTCCATGGCTAAATATATGGCAGGCACTAATTTTTTACAAATATTGTCTGTTCATTCTCACATCACCTATGAAAGTCTATAATTACTTTCATTTTGCTGATTCACAAAGTGAGCATGTGAGAGACGAAATAGGTTGCCGAGGATTGCGCAAGGAGCAATAGCCAGAGCTACCGGCATGCAGTCCTGGTCTGACACACTCTAGGCAGATCAGTGCTCCCCTTGCACGTGGTGTGTGTGGACATGTGTGTCAGCCTCTGGTGCCTCAGTGGATGGCACCCAGGACCCAGCACGGACACCAAAATCCCTCCTGTAAAATGACATGGTATTCATGTACAACCTACACACATCCTCCTGTATGCTTTCAATCACCTCTGGATTGTATTAGGTATACAGTGTCAATGCTATATAAATAGCTGTTGTACCGTATTGCTTATGGGAAAATGACAAGAAAAAACACTGTACATGTTCAGTATAGATATGTTTTTGTGTTCCAAATACTTCCTGTGAAGTTGGTTGACTACGGATGCAGAAGCTTGGGCCGAGAGAGATGATCACATATACACGTACATGTTGTGTAAAGATGTGTGCGTATGCACACATTTGTGAAAGGCGACTCCTGCAGAGGGCTCTCTGCTCATAGCGGCCTCTGCAATTGCATGCAAACAGAATTCACCTACATGCCCGAGTAGCCTAAGCCATCTCCTCTAATGGATCCGTTTGTTTTCCTTCGCTGAGCAGTCTCTGCCCGGGGTGACTTTGTGTGCCTCTGCAGCCTTCCTATCCTTACAGGAAGCAGGCAGCATCAAGGGGAACTGAAGTGAGTTACTAATTATACAACAGAGACTACCATGTCTCCTGCCCAAAGTGGCTGATAGAGGAAAGAGAGATAAGATACGAGTGTCTGGCATGAGGCCACACAGACGTGATGCTTGACAAGCCAGAATTCTCTCTTTGCTACAGAGAGCTGGAACTCGCAGCAATGCTGCTGCCCAGCCAGACAGGTGGATATTTTCCTATCAGTCTTTTTCTTGAAACCTGTACATTTTGTACATGAGCATCCATTCCAAGCCTGCATCTCACCCTTTGAGAACTACCTGCATGCGGCATTTGGGGGTCCTGCAGCCATACTGGTACCACGTGACTCATGTCTGCACCCAGATGCTCACTGGTGTTGAGCAAGACTCCCTACCCTGCAGCCAACAGTGACAAACCAGTGAGATTCATGCTTCCGGGAATCCGGGAGACGGTTCCCCAGGGAGTCTTGCTGACCTCCATGGCTTACTCGAATGGACATCCAGCCAGATCTGACCTGGGGCATCCTGGACATGCAGGGGTAGAGGAAACTACTTGGAAAGGAAGACAAAAAATGCAGCTGGAAGAAACAGACACCTCGCACTCCCCAGAGGACAGGCCATGTCCTTCATTCTCCACTTCTCAGTCTCTCAGGCACCTGGCTACAACACCTCGCCTCAAGTTCCTCCAGGAAACTGCTATGCCCTTCCAAAAGAGCCTCCCTTTAGCTCATGATAGCCTGGGTGAGTTTCTGTCCCCTGCTACTCTGTGACACTGGAATAAAACATGCTCAGCTGTTTCTGAGCTCTGCGATTTCCAGACCATTCCTGACACAGTGGGTGAAGACACACCGCTTCTGGCATTGCCACCATCCCGTCCCACCTAGCTTGCAGTCTTGATGAAAAGGAGACTAGAAAATCTCAAAACATTCAGCTAGCCTGATGGCCCTGTCAAGAAAAACGACCATGAAAATGTATTATATGCTTTAAATTCCCAAATCCAACTTGGCTTCAAAACCAGTTGCCCTTTCCCCCAACATGTAATATCGGTACACTGTGCTCTAAACAGACATTATACATGCAAACATCATGGTGGCACACAACAATTTGCATGTATGGCCAAGAGTGACGGCAGGTGTCTGTTTTTGAATATTTCAATAACATTGGTACAAAGTACATGCTTTTCCTGCACTGAAGTCGCTAATTCCCCGTGTTTTTGTAACTTTCCAAGGGCATCTGTTTTTATGTCACCTAGTTTCTGCCCTCTGCCTTCACCGATGTTTCCCCCCCGCTCTGAGCTTCGCTCTGGCCTGGGCCCAGCACAGGTCCTTTGATGTCTCCCAGACACCAAAGCCTTTCGGGTGCACTGCTGCTTTCTCTGAAGAGGCCTCACTGTGCTTCACAGCAACCAGCCCCCAGCAGCACAGATGCCTTCACCCTCCTTAGCAGCCTGCCAGGCCTGGGCTCTCCGTGCCAGGCTCGGCTCTCCAACCACGGACGCCTCTCCACAGCTCCCTGCTGCTCCAACCCCTCCCCTCCCCACTCTGCCAAGCCCTGCACCTCCTCCCTCCACCACCACGTCCCCTAATTCCTCTCCTCTCAGACCCAACCCACTCAGCCAACCTCCCCAGGACCTGTAGCCATATTCAAAAAGTTCCACTGCATCTTGCTGTCTCATTTTTAACAAGCATGATTCTCTCCCTGCGTGCAATTCTGTTCCCAGCATCCAAAATGACATACTTCACATGCTCTCCGTGAGCACCTGTAGGACACGAGGCCACTCTGAGGAGTTCGGGGACCTTCTCCATTCCCAAGCTCCCTCCCCGTTGTCTCCCCGACCCTTGTCCCCTGCCTACCTGCTCAGCTCCTCCAGGTCCCCAGAACAGGAAGTGCCCTCTGCATGGGCCAGCTGCTCCCCACAGGTCTTCCTTCTTCCTGGAATACCTGATCTTTCCCACTGTCAAATTTCATCCAGCATCCTTCTCAACTTAACCCAAAATTCCCTTCTCTGAGACTCTCCCCAATTCCCTGCGCCAAGCAGGAGTTAGAGCCACTGTCCTCCAGCTCCTTGTGACCACGGTGGGAAGCAGAACACCGCTTCCTGCCTCGGAAACAGGATGGAGGGCCCTCGGGAAAGCAGCCCCTAGTTCCTCCCCGACACAGGGAACTGGGGCAGAGCCTCAATCTCCCAACCCGTTTTTCAACTGAAGAGAGAAACATCTGTCATAGGACTCCACAAAGGACAGACATCCTGAATCATACTGCTGAGAAGGGACACACACACGCACGCACACACACACACACACACATACATGCGCATGCGCGCAAGCGTGCCCTGATAATACTGCAAGCTGATAGACTTATGCGAGGTCGTTGGTTCTAACAGGAACTAGGGTATATTTTGGTCTTCTAGTGCTTTGACTGTAGCCAAGAAACAGAAGAACAAGAGCTCAGAACTGTGGCTGTGGACTGGCCTGTTTAGGAAGGAGTTTACCTTGTACCCAACACTTTAATATCATTTGAATTGTGTTCATCTTGCCCAAAGAAGTGTCAGGCTGTTTGCTAAAATCACACTGTAAAGCCCTCATAAAGAGATTCTGGTTCCGTCAGTCACCATTCTCATAAGGACAATGGGAAGCATGTGTGAAGACAGTTTATTGGCATCTGTGGAAATAAATGTTTAGGGCTTTCTTTGTTTTTGGAATTAGTAGCAATGGCCTTCTTGGACTTTCTTTCACCAGCACCTGGGGAGATTACAAGGATGCACACAAGCGCACACGAAAGAGCAGGAATAGGGTACTGATCTGGGTGAACTGAGCATGGTTTGGAGCACTTTCTGAATAGTACAGATAAAATTAGTATCTGGCTGTATCTGTTAGCTATGACTGTGTAACAAACCACACCAAAATCTGTAACTTAAGTAACAACCATGTATCATTGCTTACAAGTCTACAGAATGGCTGGGCTATTAGCTGGTTGCAGCCCGGCTCAAGTATGCGCCTGTGATCAGCTGGCTGGGCAGCTGGGGCCTGCTGGGCTGCAGCGACCTCAGCTGGCATCACTCTGCTCTGTGCAGGTTTTCGTCTTCCATCAGGTTAGTCTGGGTCTGTGTGCAAGGAAACAGTAAGAGTTCAAAAGGACTAGGGGAGCACGGAAGGAAGCAGGAGAGCTGAGGTTGGAAGCAGTGTCACCTGACTGTCCAGCTGTGCCTTTTCCATGCACCAAATGGACCTGCCTGCTCTCAGCACTCTGTGGTACTAACCTGAAGACACCAGTGGGTCTGACGCTGGGTGTTGACGAGCAATGTGACAGGCGGCAGGAAGAGGCAGTGTCCCAGAGAACAGGTTGTCACTGTGGGAAGAAGAGCGACTGTGGAGGGGACACTACTGGATCTAAGAAGCAACAAAGCTCTTTCCCATCTGCGAGACGGTAATCGCAGACCCTCCTTCACAGGCTATGTGAGGAATCAGTACGCTTTGGACTGATTTGGTTTCAGACACAGGGTCTGCTGACAGGTGGGTGTTTGACCTCAGGCAGGTCGCTCTGCTTTGTGGTGACTTGGTTTCCTCATCTGTAGAATGGGCACAACAAGGATCCTCACCTCATATGGCTGCTGTGAGGATTAAATGAATTAACATCTGTAAAGCACTTGGCATACCTGGGACCTAGTAGATTGCATTTAATAATCAACATGCAAATATGCACATATATCCACAGGGCTGTAGAGTTAGAAGAGGTCAAAGTCAGTGTGTCCAGCCCTCTAGAAGAGCTGATGGGGGGCCAGGCACAGAGTGAGCCCTGTGCAGATTTTCCCTATGTCCTCAGCCTCATTTGAGAAGTAAGTGCCTCTGCCCAGCTCAGAGGGTGCTGACAGAGGTGGGTTTGAAAGCCACTATATGGGATTGTCCTTGGAGATACTCTGCCCTTCTGGGGGATATAATTGTCATGGTCCTTCGGCCTGCACAGCTCAAGGGTCTGCTCAGGGCATAATGGTTGAAACTAAGGGAAGAGCAATATCAGGAAGAAACCTAGTCATTTCCTATTCACTCATACCTAAGTACACACACGTGTACACGCAAATAATCACAGACACCCGTTCAGAGTCACACACACACAGACATATGAACATGTACAGACACACACATTTGTAACTGGGCATTTGGTTGTGTTGAGAGATTAATATTCAGAAACAAATTAGTGTCATGGGCTGAACTGTGTCTCCCCCAAATTCACATGCTGAGGTTCTAATCCCCAGTAACTCAGAATGGGACTGTTTTTGAGAAGAGAGTATTTAAAGAGGCAGTTGAAGTAAAATAAGGTTATAGGAGCTATGATCAGAAATATGGTAAGTGTTTAAATAAAAATAAAAAAGATCATTACAGCAAAAGACACATTGCTATGACCCGCCCTCCTCTACAAAATATCCCCCTTGCTGCAAACACTCTTACCCACCCGTCTTGCCACTTCCCGAAGGAGTTCTAGGAGTCCTCTTTCGTGTCTTACAAGTCGTGATAAAAAATAGAGTGAATGTTGCTACTGCTGCCTCGTGCCGTCCAACAGAAAGGCAGCTTGTGAAAACATAACAGTGTATCCTCATCCACCCTGCTCGCCAGATCTGGCACCACGCCACTTCCATCTCTTCCTCAAAGTCAAAATGACCATGAGAGGTCCATGTTTTGAATGATTCAGGACATGGAGGAGCCACAGCAACTACCGACACCTATAAAAGAGGATTTCCAGAACTACTTCCGAAAGCGGCAAGAATGACGGAGTGTGTGTTAAAAGCAAGGGGAATATTTGGAGAGGGATTAATGGCCATGTGTCTTTTACTATAATAAAATTTTTTAAAACTTTAAATATTCACCACATTTTTTTAATCACATCATGTGGCGATTGGCTCTAATCCAGTGTGACTGGATCCTCATAAGAAGAGGCGATCAGGACACAGACACACACGGAGGGACAACCAGCCACAAGTAGAGGGGAGAGTTTCGGGAGAAACCAGGTCTGCCAACAGCCTCGGGCCAGACTTCCACCTCCAGAACTACAAGAAACAATACTTTTGTGTTTAAGCCACACAGCCTCTGTACTTAGTTAAGGGTGCCTCATGCAGTCACTAAATGGTGCACACCTCCCTGCTCTGGAACTGAAAACATGAGGTTAGAGCAGTTTGTGTACCTCCATTGTACCTGCTAACACTGCAGGGTCCCGGGGCTTATGACTCACTTCGAGTTAGCACCAACAACTTGACGTTTGTAAGGTTGATGACCCAGTTGCTTATAAGGCAGGTGGGGTTTGAAATCGAACATCTCCATGAACCAGAAGCCCGTGAGACAGCCTTTATTCTGCTGCTCAATAGCGTCTGAGAAAATGAATGCGTCCTTTGGCACCAATACAGCCACCACCCAGAACCCGTGTCCTCTAGCTAATTTGCACTTTGGAAAAATGTCCCCAGGTCCTCTCACTTCAGCAAGTGTCTTGTGGTTTGTTAAAACGATGCACTTCATGGCTCAACTTGTCGCAGCTGCAGAAGGCGATCCAGGGTCTGGCTGCGAATGAAGAGTATAAGTAAATTGTCCTGCAAGAAATGGACGACAGTGGGCAACAAAAAGAAACTATGCTGATTTATTAAAAAAAAAAAAAAAAACGAAAAACATAAAACCCATCCTTACCTTTTCCGCTAATCACAAAAATGTGCATTTCCCTTCCACATCTCCCCTTCACTTCTGTATCTGCAAGGCGGGTCTTCCATCATTGCAGTCGCTCTACAGCTGGAACGAAAACCGCAAATTGACCCACTCTTTACATCCCCGGCCTCCGCTGACCACAGATGCTTAATGTGGAGCAGTGTGCTGCACTTCTACCTCCCTACGTGTCTTACCTTTATTTTTCACTTAAAATTTGTTCTTATAATTAGCAGAAATGATGCACAGGATTTTAACACTTTTAAAAACACAACATTATAAAATACTAATACCGCGTGTTCCCCACTTTCCTATCCTCACCTGACGGAGCTCGCCAGCGTTAGCACTTGGGTCTGCATGTGTCTATCCTCACCTTGTCTTGTGACTAGATGAGGATTGCACACACACCCACACCCACACACACACACACACACACGAACCCCTCTCATTGTTTCTTGTAACACTAGCATAAAATTTGGTAGTAAGACTCTTTTGTGAACCAGTCACCTTCTCCGTTCCCCCTATTTGGGTTGTTTTATCTTTATATGTTTTGCTTTATATATTATAAGTATTATTGTATTTGAAATCCTCAAAGGTCAAAATATAGAAATAGTTTCAATTGTCCTTAGCAGTTTCCTAAGATACCACATAAATTTCCTGTTTATCAGCATCATACTCCCCATACCTTAGCTCCTTCAGATATTATGCAGCTAGTGAGCATATCAAGATGTGGGAATCCTTGATCTAGGTGGGAAATTGACCATTTGTGCCATCCGTAATTTGGACTTCCTGATGCCTACAAATGCTTCATGGTTCACTTTTAATTTAAGCTAGTTTCATTTATGTCCTTTCATTTGCAAGTGAAAGAGGCCTCAATACTACATCATATATTCTTCTGTTCATATATAGTATTTTTATTATGTAGTCTGAGTTTTCTACTTTAAAATGCCAACACCCAACAATTCTACAATTATCTCTCTAAATTTTCACCCAGATTTTTCCATTTGCCAAGTAGGTTTTCTACTGGCATACAGCTTTACATATAAGCATTCTAGTAGTTTAACATTTTCTTGAGACAGGAAGGCATTAAGCATAATAGGTCTGTATCATCATTGAGATGATCAAGGACTGGTTCATTGTGTTCACCCAAAAGGGGCTCAGGCAACAATTGTTGAATAAAAGAAAATATAAGACAAAGAAGCAAAGAGAGAGAGAAAGAGAGAGAGAGAAAGGGAAGGAAGGAGATTGAAAAGAAGCAAGGAAAGATGAAAAATGTGTTTCTATTCCTTTAGGATAAAATATTATCTTCTCTATTACCTGAAATGGTGATGCTAGTCCCTAAGTTCATCATAACTTCCAGATTTGTTAAGGTTGATGGGGGGCTGCCTCTTCTGATGGGTGACTATTCTTCTACATTCTCATTTCTCTTATTAAAAGTTCTAGCATGGGAGTTGAGTGTATTTTAATTTCTAGTCCTTGAACATTTACTCACTAGTTGGTTTACCTTGGAAAAGTTGTGTGGCATCTATGTTTATTCATCCCAGCTGCAAAATATCGCTAACAGCACCTCCCTTAACTATCGACCTTGGGGCTGCGTTAGTATTAAAGAGTCAAAGGGCCAGGCATAAGAACAGCAAAAATGAACCCACGCTGATTTTGTTTGGCCACGCCTGCCTCAGATTTCCTTGACTGGTCCGTCTCACTACATCTTGAAAAAGAGAAGAGACAATGGAGCCACAGGAGAGTTCCACACATCTCATGTCCCCGTCCTTTCTCTTACTCAGTGTCACTGGAACCCACAAGGTGCCAGGTCAGCTGCTCCCCGTGTGACATGGTCAGCCTTCCAGGAGTCAGCCTCCCTTTCACTCTTCCTGGATCCCAGAAGTCCTTGAGAAATGGGTGCACGCTTTGGATCCTTACCTGAGAAACAAACAAACATAAAAGCACCTCATAAAAATGTGCCTGCGATTCTGGTGTCACAGACACCCCAGAAGGAGCCTGTCCTGAGACCACTCTTGAGTGTGTGGATCTGGAAAGTGGTGTGGGTGTCAGGGAATGTAGTCTCTGCATCCTACATGGGCAATAACTGACATCAAAATGCCTGCTTCTGTGGCAATGCATTCACCAGCTAGCAGCTCCCCTGCTAACACCTCTCAGTGGAATTGTAGGCCCTAGAACATCAGTGGTCAGGCCCCACTGGGATGGAAGAAGCAATTGTCCATTCTCCATCAGCCAGGTCTGGGTCAGTATTTTATCTGGAAGTTGAGGAGGGTGCCCAGAGAGTTTCACATGCTCTCTCGTTTGTTTCCTTGGCAACTCGTCAATCATTCTGCAAAAGGACACGTGATTATCTCACTTAAGTAACCATATTAGTTAAGGCCCCACAACGGTGAGAGATTGTTCACTTTTATCCAGATTATAGATATGAGTATGGATGCATCTTGAGACCGTGCTCTTAAGTGAAATAAATCGGACACACATGTTTAAATACTGCATAGTTTCTCTAGTGTAAATAAAGACTAAAATGTATTATATTGGGAAAGGGAAGAAAATGTCCAAATGGGAAAGGGAACAAGGGAGGGGGAGGGGAAAAGGAACAGAGGGACAAGAGAAATAAGAAATGGAAGGAAAAAATGGAAACAAAGCTTTTGTAAATAGAGAGGGAGGAGGGGATGAGGGGAGGGGAATGGGAAAAAAGGAAGCAACAATATATGTAACGTATAGGTACAGATCCCCTATGATGAATGTTATCACTATGTACATCTAAAATGTACCATTAAAATAAAATAAATAAAATGATATCATTCGACATCAGCAAGAAGAGGAGATAGAAATGAAGTCTGTGCCCAAAGTGTAGTTTTAATATTCTAGTGTGATTTAGCCAGCCTTAGGCCACCGCCTCCTCCAAGACTCGACGGCCTACTAACAAAATCATAGTGCTAACCTCAAACAAGAGGGGAGCAATACACCCTGGGGAGTGGTTTCCAAACATACAGAGGTGTTATGTATGCCTAGGACCTCACAAGCCATCAAGACTCCAGGAGCAGCAATGGAAATGAAGGGAACTGGGAGTGATTTGGAGGGAAATCTCCATAAAGTCTTATTGGAGGCATGATGGTTCCTGTCCAGGTTCAATGATCCAAGTATTGTGGGACTTCCTCCCCAGAGTCAGGCCCATGCGGGTGCTAGGCATGGAAAGATGAGTAACAGAAGCTCCTAGTGGTACTCAAGGTCCACCAAGACTAATGAAAAGAAAGAAAGTACCTCACCTCACAAAGGCATGATAAGTACTAATAAGTGTCTGATTTATTTCACTTAATAGTATGCTCTCCAGGAACATCCATTTACATACAAATGACTCTAGTTTATCCTTTTTATGGCAGTGTAGTACTCCATTGTGTAGAGAAACCACATCTTCTTTAGCCATTCATCAGTTGTTGGGCATTTAGGTTGTTTCCAAGACTTAGCTATTACAAATTGTGCTGCTATGAACATGGTTGTGCATATATCACTGTGATGTGATGATTTTAATTCTTCTGGGAAGATACCAAGCAGAGGAATAGCAGGGTCAAATGGAACCTCTAGTTGTAGTTTTCTGAGGAATCTCCACACTGATTTCCACAGTGGCTGGACCAGTCTACATTCCCACCAACAGTGCAGGAGGGTTCCTTTTTCCCCACAGCCCCGCCAGCACTTGTTATTGGATGATTTCTTGATAATAGCTATTCTTTCTGGAGTGAAATGGTATCTCAGTGTTGTTTTGATCTGCATCTCACGAATGACCAATGATGTTGAACATTTTTTCATATATTTACTTGCCATTTTTATTTCTTCATCTGAGAAATGTTTATTCATTTCAGATGCCCATTTTTGGATAGGGTCTTTAAATTTGGGGGGGTTGATCTTTTTGAGTTCTTCATATATTCTGGATGTTAGACCTTTGTCTGAGGGACAGCTGGCAAAAATTTTCTCCCAGTTTGTGATTTTTCGCCCTACTCTATTAGTAATTTCTTTTGCCATGCAAAAGCCTCTTAATAGGATGTGGTCCCAAGCATCAATTCTTTGAATTGTTTCCCGTGCGGTACACATCGAATTGTTTCTCTGATATGAGAAACCATAAGTGTAAATAAGGACAAAGGGGTAGAATAGATATTATGTTTTAAAAAGAGAGAGAGAGAGATAGTATTCAAAAGAGAGGAGAACTAGGTAGGGAAAAGGGGGATAAAGAAGAAGGTTAAAAGAAAATAAGATGAAAGGGGAAAAATGGAAAAGTGTAATTACACTTGTTGCAAATAGGGAGGGGTGGGTGAATGGAAGGGAGGGGAGGGGAAGGGGGGAAGAGGGGGAAAACCAAGATGTATTATGTACAGGTACAAAATAACCACGTTGATTATGATCATTATATATACAATGTACCAATACATGTTCTTGGTAAAAATTAAAAAAAAAAAAAGGCATGATAAGGTGCCTAAAAAGTACAGCAGGGCCAGAGAGAACAAGTAATTGTGCCTAAGAGTGATTAAAATCCTCTGCAAAGTGGTGTGATAAGACAGCTGGGTATTGTAAAACAGCGTGCCTGATCACTATGTTCCAAAGAAAAAGGGAGAAACTCCAAGTAAAAGAAACAACATGGACATGCATAGCTCATGAGTTAGTAGCAACGATCTGAAATCTCAGTGGCTTGTCACAACAAAGATGGACATCAGTGTAGTTCACACATCACATCCGGTGAGAGTCTGGGTGGACTTGGGAGCTGCCCCACACTGTGACAGAGGAACCTCAAATGAACAGGTCACCTCCAAGGTCAGCAGGCAGGGAAGAGACACCATGGAAGAGAAATGCTAACTGCTAGGAACTCAGCCCAGAAGTGACATACTCTATTCCCATCCCTGTTCGTTGGCTGAACTAGTCTCTGGACTCCCACCTACCTGCATGGAAATTGGGGAGTATTTTCCCCCAAGGACTAAGATGAGATGAACAAGATCCTGGTGAACAATGGCCGTCTCTTGCACTTAGGAAAGCGAGGATTGTTGCATTCCCACACACGCGTGAGCTCTCTGGGACAGAATGTGCTGACTAACGCGCTGGGACCCTTGTTGTCTAGCGTCTGTACGGTTTTTGCTGGGATAATGAGTTAAGGAAGGAACTTCTATGTTTGGATAAGAAACAAGCAAAAACTAAATTCTCTCTTTGGAGGTCAGGGACCCTCAGAAGACCTAGAAATGCCACGTATGGAGAAGGGCATGAAGAGCAAAGAAAGAAGATAATTTCATTCTGAAAATCTCTTTAAAGTAAACTTGGTAATATCTTAGAAATCATTCTGAGCCCCCTCTGGCCAAGCACTTGGAAATTACTTGTCTGAGTCTTGCAGTAGACATCTCAGTCTGGCTCTTTCATTGCACCCAAGATGGTAGTTACTCCGAGTCACCTCCCACCGCTGTAACAGAGTCTCCAGCTGTAACGTTTTTCTGGTTTCTGCGGCCCAGCCTGGCTCCTCCCAGATGCAGGGTTTGGCTGTCTCATTACTACGACTCTGGAGTATACTCCTTCTCTGCTGGCCAGCGTCACCTGCATGTTTCTACTGTACATTCGAGGTATTTCCCACTCCCCTTTTCTGCACAGTCATTTTGCTCTCTCGCTCTGTTGTTTCTTCCCTGCTTCTGCTCCTTAGGGCAAGAGCAGTACTACAACATGCTCCTGCCCAGCCCCAGTTCACAGCAACTCCGCCCGATTTGCTGTGGGAATCTCTTCGCCAGCCTCTCCTTCCTCAGCCATGTTCCTTCTAATCTACTCTCCATCTCTCAACTAGAATGGAAGCCACGGGCCCACACCCAAGGCCTAGATATTTTTCGGGCCTCCCTATCTACAAAAAGAGGTCACCCCTTGACCTGCCTTGCCGCCGTGATTGCACGATGCAGTGACGTGCAGGGCACATAGTACTGAGTTCCTACCAAGTGCTAGTGTCCCATCATCCCACCTGTCACTGCCACCATCGCCACTATAGACCCTCTAAGCTCAGAGCTGCCCTAACTTCTCTGGGCACCTGCTTCCGAGAACACTGTGAACCCCACAGCTTCCTGTACCCCCGCTCCGGGAAGGAGGAAACCTGCCCGCAGGACCCACACTGCGTACCAGTCCAGACTGTGACCACCGGGCTGCACAGCATGGCACAGAGAGAGACCACGCCCGGAAGTCAGAAATCTCCGTGAATGAAGGTGAGTCTGAGAAGTGGACGGAAAAAAGGGTATCAATGAGAAGTGAGCCTTCATCCACGACACAGTGGCCGCCCAAACCTTCACAGAGTGTGTGATGTGCAGTCTGTTCTTGTGGCACTGCTCATCCCAGGAATGGAACTAACCACAGTCCCTGGCTCTGCAAACTTCCTGAGTCTTTCTCTCTAGAATGGGTAAAATTCCTGGAAATGCGAGACCCGGGGGGAGGTTTGGAAACCGTACAGTACAGTGCCGCATTTGCCGTGAGCACTTGCTTCAACAAAACTGATTTTGTGTGCATTCCACTTGCCCCGGAGATAGAGTGTGAACAAGGGAGACAGGGCTTGCTCTCACGGTCTCACCCTTTAGCAAGGGAGGTAGATCATAAACAGATGAAGACATAAATAAGTAACAGAGCTTCAGAGAATGGTAAGACCTATAGAAAAAAATAGCAGGTTAATGAGGCGCAAAAGGCCGCAGAGAGAGAGGAGGATCACTCAGAAGGTGGAGAGCATGGCGTGTGGCCACTGGGAAGATGAAAATGCTTGTAATCCAAACCGGTGTGCAGGGCACAAGGACACACAAAGCAGCTAGTGCAGAGAGAGAACAGAGGTGATGTGTGCTGGCACCGAGTAGGAGCCCAACAAAGGCTGGATGTTGTGTTAGCATCTATTGGGTGTCCTTGGGGGTGACCCAGGTATGGAGCCAGAGCAACAAAGAGAGCCAAATAATAGGAATCCAAATTGGGGGCAGCTCTTCCCAGGGGAGGGCCCTTTGAGCAAACTGCCCGCAGCTGTCCCAGCAGTCAGATGGCGCGGCTGCCTGGGCTGCCAGGTCCCCCATGCGTGGTGCTGGCTGGGAACCAAAAGGCCCTTCTCACGTCAGAGCACAGCAGTCTATTCTGTTCTCTTGTCAGGTCATAAATAAAGGGGCATTGATCTCAGAAGATGGGCGTCTCTGGCTTTGGTGTGAGCAAAGTGCCTGAGGACAGATGATTGTAACTGCACAGGATAACTGAGAACAGAAGAGCGCAGCCACCTTGGCGGGCTGGGGAGCACTCTGCAGAGAGGCGGTGGCAGCCTGAGTGTGCTTGAAGCCTCCATGAAAAGGACCAGGCCAGAACATCTGGCGAGGTCAGAGCCGCGTCCAGCTGCCCTAGAGCCTTCGTTCTTTGTAACTGTGGACCTCATGGATCAGGGGGAGGTGCCAGGGCCCAGGACCCAGGAAGCACAGGTGGATTCACCTGCAGGCTCAAGAAAGCCAATTAGGAGAAGGCGACAGGCAGCCACACGGCTTTGGTCTCTCCCCTCAGGGTGTGAGCTAGATCTGGGAAGGTTTTCATGTGGGCTGAACCTCAGGCGGTCCTGAGGACAGGAGCACCACCTGGATGGCTGACTGAGGTTCCGGGAACTCCTTAGAGAAGAATGCACCCCCATCGCTGCACGTGTGCATTGGCGGCTCAGCGCGATTCTTTTTCAGAGAAAAGGGTCACAGATTTCATTATAGTCTCAAAAGGGCCTATGATCCAAATAACTACACAACCCTCTCTCACAACCTCACTGCGCTGGATGTGACCTAGAGTCCAAGAATGACCTCTCCTTGGAGGGGTCTTTCCATAAAAGGGATAAGAGATAAAGAGGGGAAAAGACACTGTGCTGGGTCCAGCACTATGTTGGCTGCTTCACATCTAGAATGTAATGCATTTCACAGACACAAACACACACGCACCCTGAAGCTGTAGTGCCACCTTGGTGTCCCCAATCTACAGATGAGGAAACTTAAGCCCCAAGAAATTGCGCAGGTTTTCTCAGGTGCATACACACAGAAACAGATTTGGAGGCAGCACTGTCTGATTCCGAATCCTGCTTTTCTCATCCAGCACCCAGAGTCGCTCAAATACCCAGGCTGTGGCGCTGCACCTCGCAGCAGGGCTGCACCAATACGACAGGTCCAGACAGGACACCCACAAGCAGCCACACAGACTCTGGGACATCTTTCCAAGAACAGCCTTGAAATTCAACTCAGCACCCTCTTCTGTCAAGCAAGGACAGAAAGCCCCAAATACCTCAGATCCGAGAAGGGCTTTGAAGAGACAAAGCATCCAGACAGACCCTCTTTCGCGGCTTCTGTCTTGGAGTCTCGCAGTCATGTGGGACCTGGGGCTACCCTCTCCCCCAAGACCCTTTCCAGTCCTGGGGTCTCACTCACTGGGGGCCCTTTTGAAGCCTACAAGGGCCTGGATGGACCATCGGATAATGTTTCTGTTGGCATCAGGCTTTAGCCAATCAAACTGAAAAATCGTAGCTTTCATCCCATTCAAATGCCCACTTTGCGGATGTGAGAACTGGGGCAGAATTTGCAAACAACCTACCCAGTACTTTATACTTTTTTGGGGACTGCATTGGGCCAATTTGGAAGTGAGATCTAGTTTCGATTTGCCCGGTAGGAAAGGTTTCTTCCTTTTTGTGTGTCTTACCTTCTCACACCCTTACTTGGCTCCGAGTCAAGCCAAGAGTGTCGTGTCTGATCCTCAGGGACTAACCCTGCACCTCCGGAAGAGCAGTGTGGAAAGAGCAGGGCTTTGAAGTCAGAGCAGTTGGCACTGGATTCATCTCTGCCTGGTGAGTGGGCGACCTTGGGCAAATGCCTCAGCTTCTCTGACCCTCATTCTCTTCCTTGTACAGAGCGCTGTACCGGGCAGCCGTGGGGGATGAATGAGTTCCAGCAGGTGGAGCACCCAGTAGGTGCTAAAAGCACGGGAGTCACCCCTTTTCATATTCCTACACTCATTGTGACTGCAGCCGCACCGGCGGGGCCACCCTGGAGCCAGAGAGAGAGAGAGAGACGGCAGGGCGGGCACCAGGAGGAATCCTTGCCCTTGGGCTGGTCACATGGTCTTCCCTTGCCAGTTGCTCTTTAAGAGGAACCGATTTCACACTTCCAGAAAGATCCACACTCCAAATTGTGTTTGTTTTAAAATAATGAATAGTGGCATTATTATCCCCAGCGCTCTCCAGGGCGCTCTGGGCTGAATGTATTCCTTTTGCATTAGCAGAGCTTCGCTGCAGCCGATAAACGGGCCGGCAGCTGAGCTAAAATGCACCGAGGAAACGAGGCCCACCCAGCCTGGCTCCCAGCTCGGTCTGTGAAACCTTCCCAAGAAGCAGCCCGCAGGGCTTCTGATGCCCGGAGGATCGGGGAAGAGCTCCAGCAGGCTCCCGGAGCACTGCACAGACGGAAGGGGAGAGCAGGCTGCCTCCTCCATGTCCTCTGACCCTCGGGGACAGCCCACCGGCAGGCTGCGCTATTGAGGAAGCCAGGAAGGAGGTGGCATCTTGTGGAAAACACATCAGCAAAAAGCTGCCTGTGCACTGCCGAGCAGGCGAAATCCAGCTGCTCAGGTGAGACAGAGCGGCTGTTTCCTGGGCTGTCAGAAACACCATCCCTGGTCTCTGGAAGATGGTGTGTCTCTCGATGCCCCAATAATGAAGATGAGGTAAGGCTCACCACAGGCTTCTGTTGCTCTCGGGAGAAGAAACTGAGGCGCCTCTTCCTGCTTTCCGCCCTTCGCTTTGGGTGAGAGTTGGTGGGAATCACCGACCTCCTGGTCAGGCAGGTTGACCGATGTGCGCAGTCATGAGTAGGACGAAGGGCTGGGAGTCATGACTTGCCCAAGGTTTGGGATGTTTTCTCTGCCATGCTGCAGGCAGGTCTATGATTAGTGCCGCTCTGAGCCCAACGTGACACTGGCGATGCAGGAAACCGGCTCAGTTAGTGCCTCAGATAACAGCAGGGCATCCAGGTGTCATATTCAAATATAATTACATGTGTGGTCATAGAGCTGCCTTGACTGATCAGAGAAAGGAGGCAGACACCTATCACACAAACTGAAATGCACCTTCTTGTCCTGAGCCATCCACTACCCTGTAATATGCTACTCTACATGAACATTTTGTTTTTATTTTTATTTTTTTTATGATTTTTACCAAGAACATGCATTGGTATATTGTATACATAATGATCCTAATCAACATGGTTATTTTGTACCTGTACATGATACATCTTGGTTTTCCCCCCTCTTCCCCCCTTCCCCTCGCCTCCCTTCCACTCACCCACCCCTCCCTATTTGCAACAAGTGTAGCTACACTTTACCATTTTTTCCCCTTTCATCTTACTTTTCTTTTAACCTTCTTCTTTATCCCCCTTTCCTCTATCTAGTTCTCTCTTTTGAATACTATCTCTCTTTTTTCTTTTTTTTAAACAAAATATCTATTCTACCCCTTTGTCCTTATTTACACTTATGTTTTTATTTTTAATTCTGGGCTTATAATGCACAATTTTCCCTTTGCAGCATTTTTGTTAAAAGCTCCACTTGTTTAAGGCAAACATTTTAATATCTATAATTTTAGGACTTCAATTTCTCCATGATTAGAATACATCGAGAGCCTCCAAAATAAAACCATCTTGATGTCTCCCGGCTTCCCAGAGGCTCTGTGGCAGAGCGCTGCCTGCCCCCTCCCCACACTTCCTTCCCCAACATTTGTCTTACACAACAAACGCTTCTGCTCCTTGGCATTTCTCTCTGCACCTTCCTGTGTGTGAGCTTTCAGATCTGTGAATAAAGTTCTGAGTCGTGGAGTTAGGATTTCAGGGGGGGTGTGATCCATGCAAAGTGACTGTCTAAGATCAGGACTCTGCCTGGTTCCACAGGATCCTTTCGCCCTTGTTCGTGAGTCTGGCCAGAGCTGTGCTGGGAGCAGAGCGCTGCTTTGCCAGGCTTTGTTCTCTGTACTCAGATCTCCCGTGAGGTCCTTGCAGGGAGAGGTGATCTGTCAATAGCATCTATCTATACCTGATGGGATTATTCTTGGATCTTCCTTCAAAATATCAGCCGAATATCTTCAAATACCCCCAACTTCTGGCATGGTAATAGCTATGACGTGATTAACATTTTGCATCCATTTAATGTGCCCATAAAAAGACCACCTCCTGAGCTGAGGGATTTGGAGGATGCAAACCGAGTTTTTACTTGTATCTGCCTGACTTTCGTTGTCCCATGTCACCCATCAGCTGATAAAAAAAGAGCCACGTTCACCTAATGAGCCCCACGAACCAGAAGTATTAGGCTGATGCTGTCTCCTTGGGCCTCCTGTCTTTAATTTTCTCTCCTGTGGTTGTGGCCCTGGGCTGTGAGATGCTTATCTCTGCTCATGTGCTGAGATGTCTCTGCCTGAGCGTCTCCCTCCAATCTGTTCCACTCAGCAGTAGCTGAAGGACTGAAGCTCTGCCAGGTTCCTCTAGTAAGCTGCCAGCAAGGCTTCCGATGCCTGGGGAAGCTGTCAAGTGTTTCAGCAGGCCCAGAAGTGAGGCATGGCCTAGAGTCCCCCATGTGGTCCTGTATCCAGGGGCTGGTGTGTTAGTCTGCTTTCTGTCGCTATCACAAACACCTGAGATAATCAGTGTAAATCAAGGAAAGGTTTATGCTGACTCACACTTGGGGAGGTTTCTGTCCATGGTCAGTTGGTCCCATTACTTTGGGGTCTATGACAAGGCAGCATTGTGGTGGTTGCCCAGGGCAGTGGAAGCTGCTCAATTTATGGCCAGGAGCAAAAGCTATATAAAGGAAGGGGCAGGCCCACTATCCCCACCAAGGACCGGAAGACCTCCCGTGAGGCCCCACTGCCTCCCGATAGCATCAAACTGGGCCTTTGGGGGATATTTCAGAGCCAAGCTACAGCAGGAAGAGTCTCTGGAGGATTGTTACCTTCCCCTCCATCTTTGCTGAGAATTCCAAACCTCCAGCACCCCCTGCAATGTAAAACGAAAGTTCTCCAGATGCAATTTAAAGGAAGAAAGCTGAGCCCTCCCCTTAGACCAGCCTTCTCCTCCTTATGCCAAACCTCCAAGCCTCTTTGTGTTGTGCCCCTGGCTGTTGTGCCCACATCCTGGGGAGGTGGCAGAGAGTGTGTTATGTCCACACTGGCCTATAACACCCACCAGCGATGCTGGGGTGACTGGCAGCTGTGACAAAGATTCCTCTAACCGACTGCGTAGCCTGTTAAAGTGTAGGCAGCTGGGCTCATCCCTCAGAGTTTCTGACTTGTAGTGCTGGGTGGGCCTGAGAATCTGCATCTCTTAGACCCTCCCAGGTGACCTCCACATTGCTGGTCCAAGCCCGCACTTTGAGAGCCACTACTGGAACTCACTTCAGGATGGGAGTCACTCCACACACTGGAGGCCAACTCGGGACTAATCTGTCCCCACCCGGACTTGCTCTGATTCGCTTCTGGCCAGCACCTTCAGCCTCCCCTGCACCAGCTCCTGCACAAACATTCCTCACTTGCACTTCTGCACGTCCTTGGATATTTCCTAGTTACTCCTCTCTTCCCTGTACGTACTATGAGCGCTGGCTGGAGATCTGGCTCCATGAGGGCAGCTTGTCTGCCAGCTGGACAGAGGTGCTTCTTGGGGAGCTGTTCTCTACAATTCTGTCTCTGTCAAGAGCTGGGGTTCCACTGCTCCCAAATCTGTTTCACTTACTCACTGCCTGTAGCCCTGTGTCCCAGAGAAACCACCTTGTCTGGATTGCCAATCACATATCTCGGTGCTCTGTCAATCCAGGATAGAATCAGAATAGCTTTTAAGGAATTCTATCATGTATAAATGTGGGCAAGAGTGTGATTTTTGTAACTCGAGTATATCATATTACCACCAGCGCGGGACTTTTCTGAGCTACAAGACCTGTAGAAAATGGGGGGGGGGTGCTTAGCTGCGGGTCTGGTTCAGCTCCATTCTACCGTCAACTTCCCAAGCATGTGAGTTACTTTCCCATTGCTGGGAAGCAATACCTGACACCCACAGCTCAAAGGAGAAAAAGGTTATTTTGGCTGAGTTTGTAGAGACTTCAGTCCACAGCCAGCCAGCTCCAAGGCAGGGCAGCATGGCAGAGGGGCCTGGCAGGGGATAGCTGCTCATGGTGTGGTGGCAGGAAGCAGAGAACAGGAAGGGAGGAACCGCGGGGGAGACGAATTCTTCCAGGTCACGCTCTCAATGATGTTTCTCTTCTGACCCAACCCCACCTCCCAACACCAAGCCGATTGCACCGTCCTGTACTCCAGACACAAGGCTTCCAGGCCATTTTCAATCTAATCACGACACTGAGCAAGCTCCATGTGCCGAGCACCGTGGCACCTCAGAGATGCCCTCTAACAGTTGCCCCAGAGATTCATCATGACGCTTGGCATCACCATTACTGCAGGCTCCACAGCATCAGAAAGCGCTTGCGTATAGCCATCCACCCTTCCCATCACAAGCATGTGCTAGAATCTACACACTGAGCCCTACGTACTGAGGGTCTGGAGAGGAAAGATAAAGCAGGAGCTCAAAGAATAGTGGAAAACTGCACCGTCAGAACCTTGGTAGAAAAGAAGTGCAGCATTCAAATTACTTACCTTTAGGAGAATTTAAGAGGAGGACTATTTGCAAGGATGTAGGTAGGATTTAGGGGAAATAAAAACAAAGATGGTGCACTGTCTTGTTTAGTCAGTATCCAACTGGATGAGCCCTCAATTTACAAAGGTGGGGCATAGCGAGGAGGAGGTGGTGGTGTCTGAGAGGAGCTGTGGCTTTAGAGAAGGATGCATCCAGGCTGCAATGGTGCCCTTGCAAGGAGAGGCCAGAATGAAGTACTCTGCCCTTCTCTCCAGCCTCCTGCTGGGGCTCCTGACTGGACAAACTCAAACCAAAGCCAGGCATCAAAGGAACACGCTGACACAGTCCATAGAGTGGTTCTGCCTCTGGGGAGACAGAGGGGGTGGGGGCATAGTTAGAGGGTCAATGAAAGATGCCAAGCACATTTTCCAAAGACTGAAATTCAAGAGGGAGGGAGTCCTAAAGACTGGCATTTAATGCCTGATGGAAAGGTAGCAAGAAGTAGCTGATATTAAAAAAGAAAAAAATCAAGGGACCCTCAAGCATGGCTACTTAACTTGGCTCCCAGTAGTCTGTCAAATAAAAGATGTGGCTACAGATTTAAGTATTACAAGAAACAAAATTATAGCAAATAATTCTATGCTCTTTACAACAGGTAAGCAGATGGAGAATAAAACTTAGGGTGACCCAGGTCCTTTCCATTTTGGGGTTCATTCACCTCTTTGGATCCAGCTCACTATTTCTTTGCATTGAGAATGTATTTATTCCTTATTGGTGGTATAATAAATTACTAGTGACTTAATGTGTTGAAGCAACTAAAATTTATTTTCTTTCAATTCTGGAGGTTAGAAGCCTCAAATGGGTCTTACGGGGCCCAAACTGAGGCATTAGTAGGACTGCATTCTCTCTGGAAGCTCCAGTGGGAATCTCTTCCCTTCCCTTTTCTGCTCATATAGGGTACTGACTTGCTTAGCTTACAGCCCCCTTTCTTGACTTCAAAGCCAGCAGAACAGTGTCTTCAGTTCTTGGGATTCTGCCTTCCTCTTTTACTTAAACATTGGACTGTGTATAACACACTGTACATTGTACCCTGCTCTGCATTATTCCATGCTGTATAAGGCTGTAGCTTTCAGGCTGTGCCTTGCCCTGAGTGACTCCATTTTGCAAAGCAGCTGTTTGCTCCATCCTGTGTCCAAAGCATGAGGCAGACTGACTTGGTGACTTGTCTATGCAAACAGATAACCACAAGGTGTTGGACACACCAAACTTGTCAGAAAGAACAGCCTCCAGCTGACCAGAACGACCACAAAACAACAACTGAAATATAAACTAACCATAGTAGTAAAAGTTACTGGTGTATGATGTGTGGTTGAAAAATATGATGAATGTTTCAAATTTTAAAAAATTATTGCAATAAAATACACACCACCATTAATCCCCTCAGAAAAATTCCCCTCACCTCGAACATGTTTCTGGCATCCTTCTTGCCACTTTCTGAAGCGATTCTGGAAGTCATCTTTTGTATGTGTTTAGTTGTGCTGTCGTGGCTGCCTTGAGGTCCTGAACTGATTCAAACCATTTACCTTTCATAGTCATTTTGATTGGGAAAGATCCAGACAATGCGCAGTTACGGATCCAGTGAATAAGCTGCATGAGGACACAGCATCGTGTATTTACTAGCCTGCCTCGCCACTGAATGGCACACTTGTCACCAGCATTTGCTGTTATTTTTGTTCACACTTGTGCGGAACCTCATGAAAGAGGATTTGAAGAACTACTTCCAAAAGTGGCCAGAATGAGAGGATAAATGTGTTCAAAGTGAGGAGAGTGCTTTGAGGGGAACTAATAGCAATATATCTTTTACTGCAATAAATTATTTTCATTTAAACATTTGGTGTATATTGTGATCCTCCCCTGCATTAGTTAGCTTTTTCATTTCTGGGAAAAAATATCTGACACATACAACTTAAAGGAGGAAAGGTTAATATTGGCTCACGGTTTCTGCAGTTTCAGTCCATGGTCAGCTGGCTCCAAGGCAGAAACATCATGGGAGAAAGTCATGTGGAGGATAGTTGCTCACCTCATGGCAGCCAGGAAGCAAAGCAAGCAAGAAAAAAACCAAAGAAAAAGAGACTAGCTGTAGTTCCCAAGGTCATACTTCTGTGACACACCTAGAAGTGTGCTTTACTAGGGGGCTGGTGTGCCAATTAAATTGGCAATCAAGATTAACTATCGCAACCAATAAACTTATCAAATTAAATCAGGGGCTCATGGACACATGATTTATCAAAACCAGGTCAGAGAAAATGAGTCGCTGACCAAGGAGTGATGCGACCCCCTCACCCGGGCCATATAAAAGCAGGTCGCCTAATACTGAGGTACAACTAGAACACACACAGATCTGTCAGCTCATCAGACCACCTCACTGACATGTAATGAGGTAGAGGGGCAACGAACGTTGGCTCTCTATCCCCTGGACTCAGATCAGCTCAAACTCCCTCTTGATGCCATTCACTTCAACTGCCTGCCATCCTGACTTGGACTTTAACCCAGTTGTATAATTTCAATAAGCCCTGACCTGGACAGTCTCTGCCTGGTCTGCAGTCTTATCTGGCCACCTGTGGTGACTTTTCGTAAGTGAAATCTAGAGTACCCAGCAGGACAAGACTGGTGAAATTGATGTTACTGTAGAATGACACATGTACCTTCTCTACTAATGGCATAACCTGCTCAAAACAGGACCCACCTAGATGATCCAGGATAATCTCCTCGCCTCAAAATCCTTAACTTAATCATATCTGCAAACTCCCATTTGTTGTGTAAAACAAGTTTTACAGGTTGTGAGGATTAGCATGTGAACATATTAGGAAGTCGTTGTTTTGTCTATCAGACGGAATGCTTTTGCCCTGGTTGGAGTGCCCTAGAATATTATGGATATCCTTTAAAATACAGCTCCACCAGCATCTCCATGGCTTTCCTTTCCTGACACCCTAGACAGAGTTAGCCCTCTCTTCTCCCTGCTCCCACGGGGTAGGGATCCAGTCCTCAGATCACCAGGCTCATCCTGCTGTCACCATGACCTTCACTTCTGACAATGGGAATAAGAAAACTGCTCAAGTAATTTCTATATGCTGAGGAACCAGCACAAATTCTAGTATTTAGGACAGGTCAAGTTTTTTAAGGAAATGAGAAGAAAGAGGAAAACACAGAAGAAAAGTGAACATGGTCATTGAATTTATTTGAGATGGGCCTTTTTTGCACGCTCTTGGTTAGACCCCAGACAATCTGAATAACGGACATCATAATCTACAGCGTACTCTTGAGCCGATTAGGACTCAGAAAAGAGAACTATGTTGTCCACGGTTGAGCTAGGAAGCTAAGGAGCTGTGAGCTGTCCATCATCTTCCTGGCTCTCGCTACCTTACTGTCAACCTCTGCCCCTGTTTTTACAGTACTCTAGACTCCTGGACAGAGTGCTTCTCCTGTAAACACTTCTACTCATTTCCTCACAGCACCTCCACATGCCTTGTACTCTGCCTGGGACAGTCTTTGCTCTACACTGCTCTATAGCTCGCTTTATAGCTCTGTCCCTGGCTCTCTCCCTTGCTCTATACCTTAGGTGTGCAGACAGTGGTCACCTCTCCTCAGGACACCTTCTCAGTGTGTGTAGACATTTTGTTCCCTGATGGTCTATATCATTCCGATCTAAATGAGGTCTAACCTTGTAGAAAGCAAGGTTTTCTGATCCCAGGACACAATTCTAGAGTCACACCAGCTCGGACTTCGTAGCCATCCTCTGCCACTTAACCAAACTTCAGCAAATCAATTGCCCTCTCTGACCCTCATATGATTAAGATGATAAATTCTGAGTTCCAGCACTTGCCCTAACTGTGCAAATTAGAGAAGGTGTTTCAATCACCAGGCATTTAGAAATTGTTCTAGAAATCTCGGTTCTCCCCTTCATCCCAGCTTCCCTAACTGGCTTGAACCAGTCTAGCATTGTCGATTTCTCAGGGTATTTTGCAAAGCGTGCCAGTATGTTTTCACTCTCAGTAATTTCTTTGAACTTCAGGGTTAGATATAAGATTATTATTGTCTCCTTCAACTGCCCCAGAGGGACGGCTGTGAGTTAACAGAATCACATTCGTCCGCTGAGCCTGCCCCTGGGGGCCGTAACTAGGCCCAAGCATCAACCAGCCCAGCGCCTGTTCACCTTGGGCAGGAAGAAGGACATGTGGTCCCCTTGGGCCATCCAAGTACACAGGGAAGCAGATGATGGGAAGACAGCCAGTTCTGGCTTCCTGTCAGCAACTCCGCCTCCAGCATCCATCCCTTCCCCACAGACCAAATGTGCCACAGTGGGAAAATGTTCCTACAGAGTCCTGAGGGCCTTGGGCAAAGAGCTGGTCCCATTACCCATCCATCCTCATTAGCAGGAGAGGAATTAGAGCTGAGAAGTCCCCACAGGGTGCCCTTTCCTGCAGCAGGTCGCCCCACAATTGCCCTACACAATAGCTTCTCAGAAAATAACAGATTTTTTTCTCAAGCAAAAGCCCAGTTTACAGAATCTATCTTGGGTCCCCTTGCCTAGCTGCTTCTATCACTTTCTACAATTTGATTGAATCACCTACTTGCAAGAGCCCAGTGCAGAGTGCTGGGATCACTTCTGAGTTATGGGGGCAGCCAGCCAGGCCCAGAAGACACAGACCCAAGTCACCGGTGTGTCTGGAGAATGTGACCCTGAACATAGCAGGAGTGCCCGCCTTCTCATCCTTTCTGAACTCTGGAGAAAATCAAAGATGGTTCTCAAAGTGGGGTTCCCAGACTAATTATGCCAGAATCACCAGAGAATTTCACAGAAATGTACATTTTTGGACCCCAAGCTAACCCACTGAATCAGAGTTTCTGAGGGAGAAATCAAGTCACGGGGGTTTTAAAAAGGCTTCCAGATGATACTTATGCTCAGAATTTGAGAATCATCCTTTAAGGATCCTGGCTCGATCCAAAGCCACTAGGACTCCGGGGGATGCCAGACATGGGGAAAGGGAAAAGATAATGGTAAAGCAAAACTCCTGAGATGGAGAGATCTCCAAATGAAAGTTTACTGAGCCATTATAGGTGGTAGCCAGGAAAAAGAAAGTCCCCAGGAGCAGCACCCGCAGTTGCCAGCAAAAAGGCAAGAGAGCAGCTGGAAAAGTGTCCATTGGATCTGCAAAGTAGTATTTTATACTCAAAATTTGACAAGGAAGGCACAAGTTATTTGCATTGAACCTACACTGGCTACAGCTAAGAGGTGGCGGGGAGACGGATGGGAAGGCAGTCTCTAAGGAGAAGCAGCGTCGCCTCCAGATTCCTGGGGGTCGGGATAGGATTTAAGGTACGCTTTTACGTTTAAGAGATAAAATTGTCTTTTGTTCTCTTTGTCCTGTAACTCGCTACTGATCAACCACTCGCATCTCTCTTTCATTCCATCCCCCCAGCTTTTGTAAATTTAGGACACTCAAGAACTTTTTCCCTGTCACTCAGGAGCAGTGGACTCAGTAGCAAAGGATGTGACCTTGTTCCTAGAGATGAAGGAATGTCCGACCCAGGAAAGAGAGCGGAGGCACACTGCCCTGACAGGAAATACCTGACAATCTGATCTTGGTCACATGGACTTCGTGGCATTTGGGAGGTCCTGAGACCGAGAGCACCATGGGAACAAAGGCAGGTACAGTCGGGACCTGAACCCCATTAAGGTAAGGCATGTTCTCTTCCCTTCCCCTCACTTTCCCAAACAGTCCCACTGACCTCAAAAACCAGGCGTGTCATTACAGCCAGGAGGCCAGGGCCACGGCATCTCTGAGAGTAAACTGGACAAGAAATAAAACCTTGGGTGATCACCACTCACAGAGGGACAGAGGACAAACTCTCGGGCCCTTTACTGGTTACTCAATAATAGCATGATTTATGTTTTCTTCGGAGGCAGATACATACTTACAAGTTGCATTTGCTAAAAACAAACAGAAAACAGTGATTCTTCTCTTGGGCCTCCAGAAGACCAATGGGTAACTAAAAGCAAGATACTGATGATTAACTTTATAAGGTCTTATAAGATAAATAAGTGAATCTGATGCTGGAAAAATAAGAGGGTGGAGAGGGGAAAATAAGGGAATTGAAATGTGTTATTTATATGTACCAATCCCCGATGGTGAATGTACTCATTATGTACTGCAAACATGTACTAATAAATGTCAAAAAAAGAACTAGATAAATAAAAGCAGGATTAAGCTTGGCGTCTCTGCCTTCATTTTGTATCTATCTCCTTTATTACCTTAAATCTTTGGGGGCAGATTCCTGTTCGGCTCTGCATGTAGGCAGTTTAATCATTTAAGAGGTTACTGTCTAAAAACTGGTAATACAAGGTTTGTTAGCCCTAAATGTACCTAATCTATTTCACCACCCTTCAAGTCTAAGGATGCTAAGATAAAAGATGTACAGGAACATTCCACTATGACTTTTCCCTCTGGAATACAGGGTCTCAAGTCATTGCCCTAAACCTAAAGGCACATCGGATTCCAGCAAAACCTCTCAAACCCTCAGACCACCACCACCCCAAACAGGAGTGATCATCTCATAGGAACTGGGTTGCCCCTCAAGCCATAAAGATTTCTCTGGAACTGCAAAACCAGAACTGAGAAATGATCGATCAGACTGTAGCCTGCTTCAGCAACCTCATAAAAACTGGCTCTTTCCTTTGTTAAAGGACCAGCCTGATCTCCGTTACAGGTGCGCCCCTTCAGCTCTTCTTCTCCGCAAGCTGAAGTCCCTCCTCCATTTTCCCTTATTTTCCAGGTGAAACTTTTCCCTTGCAAATTCAAGCTGTTGTCTTAGTCTTCATTTCCGTTATCAATAGAGCAAGATCCCACATGAGCCAGTGATGGGATCTCATTCTGGGAACATCGAATCACAACCCGTTATCGCCCTTGGGATGACCTTCATGTTCTCAATATTGCACTAACCAGATGATAGGGAAGAAAAGTAGAAAATCCTAACTATCTCAGCTTGCACTGTCTCTGCGCAGACTGATGCACATCAATTCCCTTTGCAATTCATTGACCACAACTAATGGTACAGGTTCTCCTCTTGGTACAGGTGTATAGTTGTACATGTACAACTAATGGTATGGACAAGAGGCCTGGGAAATTCTGAACTCTGGAAGAGGAAAAGTTTTAAATCTTGTATTAAACATTCTCTTCCTCTTTTTTTACTGATTCTGGTACTTGTTGATATTCCCTTAAAACGAGGTACGGCTTTTCTGTTCTTGAACTTTATATAAACAGAATCATCATGCACGTATTTTTGTGCAATGATTTTTTGACTCAAATTACATTGCTAAGATTTATTCACACTGCAACGTGTAACTCCAATTCACTTATTTTGACCAGTGCCCAGTACTGTATTTTGTGAATAAACCTGTATCTCATTATCCTTTCTATTATTTATGCACATCTAAGTTGTTTCCATTTGTTTTCTAACCTGAATGATGCTGGTATGAGCATTTGATATGTATCTTCTCAAAAACTTTCTCAAGAGAGTTTTAGGCTATATTCTGATAAAAATGAACTGGTAAGTTGTAGGGTATTCCTATTTTCAGTTTCCCTAGAAAATGAACAACTCTCAAATAGAATTTGACAATAAGCAGTCCTGGTGAGGATATGTAGCCATGGAGATTCTCATCTACTTCCAGCGGGAGCATATATTGATAAAACCACTTTGGAAAGCAGTGTATAAATGAGGCCCATAGTCAGAAACAACATTTAGAATAACAGGACAGTAAACAGGCATTCTGCAAATCTTTTGATAGTGATGGTGGTAGAAGCATTAAGATATTAAGGCAAACCCACAACCAAGGCTAAGGGCTCTCCAGTGAGCACAAACATCCATGGGGAAAATTCTACTCATGACGGAAGAAGTCTTTTCAATTATCTTACTGCCAAGTATCTGGCTGGTTCTCTGTAGAATGTGGCTGTACTAGAAGCTCAACATGTGTCTCTGTCAATGACAGGCAGACACATAAATGAAAAGATGGTCTGGTTAGTGTTGCTCAGGGGAAACCTACGTTGTTTAGCCCATCTACAACCTTCATTCCTGCTGCTCTGACCACTTTAGATCTTGAGTTGGCTGAAGAAAGTCCTCAACTAAATTCACAATTTTATTCTGTCATGCTAATTATTGAAAGGATCCCCTGCAAGAGTTCCCACTGATCACTCACAGAGCCATTTCGAGTGATCTACCCATATGTATCTTTTCCATAATTCCTGTCATTAATTCCCACGTGTTGTCGTTCCTGGTCACATAATGATTAGCCATTGCCCCTAAAACAGTATATGTCTACACCCTTGAATATTTCCCCCTTCAACCAAAGTAAACATATAAATATACTAACTCAAGTTTTTTCTAATAATACAATATATTTTCCCCACATAACTTATGGCAACTCTTGTGTATCAGTTAGTGTTTACTAGAGAAACAGATTTAATACAAGATATACAAATACGTAAGAATTTACAAGAGTGGCTTACAATTCTATGGACTTAAAATGGCTGCCCACTTAAAATGGCTGCCCACGGATGTGGAAGAGTACAAAAGGTCTGTCTGCCCACGGGGATCTGAAGGATCCAGTCGAAGGCCTGGAGCTCATTGTAGTGCTCCATGCAAGTCTATATCAGGAGGCCAAATGGCCTACGATTGGAGGCTGAAGGCTCTGTGCTGGAAGCTGAAGAGTCTGCACTGGAGACAACATCCAAGGTGAAAGCAAAGACTGGAGTCCTCCGAAGAAAACAAAAGAATCCTTCACTCTGTTTCCCTTTTATACCATTCTGCCAATAATCCGCCCTAGGGTAGGTCTTCCACACCTAGAAATATGTTGAGCCAATTTAGTTGGGCAATATTTACTCGAATTGATGCAATAATCAACCATCCTACCCTGATCGGGGCCATGAAATGCTGATGTGGGCATGTTGTGAGAACCATCTATGAACTAAAACTTGGTCGTAGAAAACTCATCACTAGGTTGAGAATGTGACTGAAAGAGGGATGTTAACAGAAGACAAGTGGATGCCTTGGAAACCTCATTTTTTTCTGCTTGCGTCTGACCTCACATAAACCGCTCCCAGGGACTAATGAAGTACTTCAGAACATGACAGTCATTACCGTGTGAAGAGTTAGATGACAATGAGTCCCAGGTTCTAGTAAGAGACCAGAAACTTTCTCTAAAAGGAATTCTCAATGAGCAACGTCACCATAGCTCCACACAAACATTGAAAACCAAGCAGGCCACAAGAAACCCAAATTAATCAGTGCTACAAAAAACAGCCAAAAGCTAAATAAAGCAAAAGATAAGCTTCAAAACTGTAGGACAATGGAGTATAATTTTTATTTCCCTTATCCTACCCACTCCCAGCATCAAGGTGGTCTTGGAGACAATAGTCTGCATTTCCAATATGGAACCTTGGTCTATGAGTCCAGAGGGGCAGAGCAGAAGTTTTATACAAGTAACTGTGTTTATCTATTCTCAAATGTCTTGGATTATCTGAAAGAATCACTCAAGACATTCTTTTCTGTTTGACTGAGCTTGGAACTCACACAAGGTAGACAATCAACAAGAAATGATATAAAATGTTATGAGGTTTAGTTCTGATATTTCCCTGTTGACTTTTTGTCTAGTTGATCTGTCTACTTGTGACAGTGGTGTATTGAAGCCCTCCATTACAATTGTAATAGTGCTTATTTGGTTTTCATGTCCATTAATATTTGTTGTATATAGTTAGGCATGTTGGTATTTGTTGCATATATGTTTATGATTGTCATCTCTTCTTCCTGGATTATTCCCTTTACAAGGATGTAGTGACCTTCTTTATCTCTCTTAATCAGTCTTGGCTTGAAATCCACTCTGTCTGCAAACAGAACAGCTACTCTTGCTTTTTTTTCTAGGTTCTTGTCACATGAAGTATTGTTTCCCATCCTTTGATTTTCAGTCTACGAATTTCTTTTGCAATTAAATGTGTTTCTTGTATGCAGCATATTGTTGGTTCTTGCTTCTTGATCCATTCTGCCAGTGTGCTTCTTTTGATTGGTGAATTGAGACCACTTACATTGATGGTTATAACTGACATATGTTGATGTATTCTTGTCCTGTTATTTACCTGTTGTTGGATCCCTATTTTTCCCTTCTGTTTAATTGGTTGCCTTGCCTGAAGGATTCATTCTGTTGCAATTCCTGGAATTGTAATCCTCATTTTCTCTTTCTAGAATGTCCTTCAGAATATTTTGGAGTGCTAGGAAATATCAGAACTAAACCAAACTTTTGAACAAATGGACTTAGTAGATATATACAGAGTATTCCACCCCACAACAGCAGAATACACATTCTTCTCAGCTGCACATGAGACTTTCTCCAAAATAGGCCACATACTAGCTCATAGAACATGCTTAAATAAATGCAAAGGAGTTAAAATTATTCCATGCATACTATCCAACCATAGTGCATTGGAACTGGAAATAAACAGCAAAAGGAGCCACAAAACTTCATAAACACATGGAAATTAAATAGCACCCTTCTGAACAATCACTGGGTCACAGATGAAATTAAAGAAGGAATTAGACAGTTTTTACAATTGAATGATAATGCCAATAAAATCTACCAAAGTTTATGGGACACAATGAAAACAGTCCTATGAGGGAAATTTATAGCATTGAACTCCCATATCAGAAAAACAGAGTGAGCTAAAAAAAAAAAAAAAAAAAAAAACTAATGTTAAACCTCAAGCTTCTAGAAAAAGAGGAGCAAGTCAAACCCAAAGCTCGTACAAGGGAGAACATTATAAAGATCAGAGCTGAAATTAATGCAATCGAAACTAAGAAAACAATACAAAGAATCAATGAATCAAAGAGTTGGTTCTTTGAAAAATTAAATAAAATCAGCAAACCCTTAGCCAAACTTATTTTTTAAAAAAGGAAAGAAAAGACTCAAATTCATACAATTAGAGATGAAAAGGGTGAAATCACAACAGATCCTGCAGAAATCCAGAAGATCATCCAATCATATTCAAGAACCTGTATTCTAATAAGATCAAAAACACAGAAGAAATAGACAAATTTCTAGATACATAAGAATTACCAAAACTAGATCAAGAAGATATAAAAACTCTAAAGAACCCAATATCAGCCACTGAAATTGAAGAAGTAATTAAAAACCTACCAACAAAGAAAAGCTCAGGTCCTGATAGATTCACTGCTGAATTCTACAAGACATTTAGAGAAGATTTAATGCCACTATTCTCAAACTCTTTAATGAAATTGAAAGAGAAGAGATACTCCCAAATTCATTTCTGGAAGCAAGCATTACCCTGATACTAAAATCAGGGAAAGATCCAACGAAAAAAGAGAACTACAGACCAATCTCTTTAATGAATATAGATGCAAAAATCCTCAATAAGACACTGGCAAAGAGAATGCAACAAATCATCAAGAAGATTATACACTATGACCAAGTAGGATTCATCTCAGGGATGCAGGGATGGTTCGACATATGCAAATCAGTAAATATGATACACCATATTAACAGAGCCAAGGACAAAAACCATATGATCATCTCAATAGATGCAGAAAAAGCATTATTTGACAAGGTCCAACACCCATTCATGATAAAAACTCTGCAGAAAATTGGAATAAAGGGTCTTTATCTTAATCTGATAAAATCTATCTATGAAAAACCAACAGCAAACATCATACTCAATGATCAAAAACTGAAAGCTTTCACTCTAAAATCCGGAACAAGACAAGGATGTCCACTCTCACCCCTCTTATGCAATATAGTTCAGGAAACATTAGCCAGAGCAATTAGACAGGAGAAGGAAATAAAAGGAATAAGCATAGGAAAAGAAGTTAAATAGTCACTATTTGGAGATGACACGATACTCTATATAGAAGACTCCCAAAACTCCATCAAAGACTTCTAGATTTAATAACCAAATTCAGCAGCGTAGGTGGGTACAAAGTCAACACTCAGAAAACAATAGCATTCCTGTTCACAAATAACAGACTTACTGAGAAAGAAATTAGGGAAACAACACCTTTCATAATAGCATCCAAAAAAATGAAACACCTAGGAATAAACCTAACAAAGGAAGTAAAAGATCTATGCTTCAAAGACTACAGTATTTTGAAAAAGGAGAGTGAAAAAGATATAGAAAATGGAAAGATATCCCTTGTTCTAGGATCAGAAGAACTAATATAGTGAAAATGGCCATACTCCCAAAACTGTTATACAAATTTAATGCAATCCCAATTAAAATAACAATGACATACTTCACAGAATTAGTGAAAACAATCCTAAAATTCATTTGGAACCAAAAGAAACCTAGAATAGCAAAAGCAATTCTGGGCAACAAAAGCAAAGTAGGGGCCATCATAATTCCTTACCTGAAATTATATTACAAAGCTATTGTAATAAAAACAGCATGGTACTGGGGGGGGAGACCCCAGGACCAATGGAACAGATTAGAAACATGTCCAAACACTCTGTCAACTTTTCTTTGACAAAGGGGCCAGACAACCTCACTGGAAGAAAGATAGACTCTTTAATAAATGGTGCTGGAAAAACTAGATCTCAACATGCCGAAGATTAAAATTACTTCCATATTTTTCCCCATGCACTAAGCTAAAATCAAAGTGGATCAAAGATCAAAACATTAAAACAGAAACACTAAATCTGCTGGAAGATAGAATAGGTAGAACTCTTGAAGACATAGGTGTAGGCAAAGACTTTATGAACAAATCCGAAATTGCCCAGGAATTATCACAAAGAATCAACAACTGGGATCTAATCTTAGTAAAAAGCCTTTGCACAGCAAAAGAAACCACCAACAGAGTGAAGAGACAACTCACAGAGTAGGAAAAAAATTTTGCCAGCTATTCCTCCAACAAAGGACTAACATCTCGAATATATAAAGAACTCAAAAAAATCAGACCTGCAAATTTAAAGATCCAATCCAAATGTGGGCAGCAGAAATGAATAGACACTTCTCAGATGAAGAAGTAGAAACAGCAAATAGACATATGAAAAATGTTCAACATCACTGGTCATTCGAGAGATGCAATTTAAAACAACATAGAGATTCCATCTCACTCCAGAAAGAACGGCTATTATCAACAAATTAGCCAATAACAAATGCTGGCGAGGCTGTGGAGAAAAAGGAACGTTGGTGGGATTGTAGACTAGTACAACCACAATGAAAATCAGTGTGGAGATTCCTCAGGGAACTAGGACTAGAGATTCCATTTGACCCAGCTGTTCCCCTTCTTGATATCTTCCCCAAAGAATTAAAAGCATCACAGTGATACATGCACACCCATGTTTGTTTGTAGCTGCATAGTTTGTAATAACTAAATCTTGGAAACAGCTCCGATGCCCATCAACTGAGGAATGGATAAAGAAAATGTGGGTTTTTTTTTTTTTAATATACAATGGAGTACTACTCTGCCATAAAGAATGATAAGCTAGAGACATTTCTAGGTAAATGGATGCATCTTGAGACCATACTCTTAAGTGGAATAAATCAGACATGCATATTTAAGTACCACATTGTTTCTCTGGTGTGAGAAACTGAATGTAAATACAGACTAAGATGTACTATATTGGGAAAGGAAAGAAATTGTTCAAATGGGAAAGGGAACAAGAGAAGGGGAGGGGGAAAGGAATAGAGGGACAAGAGAAAGAAGGAATAGAAGAAAAAATGGAAACAAAGCTTTTGTAAATAAGGAGGGAGGAGGAGGTGAAGGGAGGGGAGGGGAATGGGAAAAAAAAAAGAAGCAACAAGTACAGGTACAAATCCCCTATGATGAATGTTATCACTATGTATGTACATCTAAAATGTAGCCATACCACAGCCTCAACATCAGACTGCCTTGAAATTTCTTCTGCCAGATTACAGTGGTACCTCAGTTCACAAACTTGACTCTTCACAGTTCTGGTTGCAAACTGAGTTGGACAAAAAACAAATCAAATTCAATAGTTAGGTTCATTGTTGACCTTATGGGGGAATTTTTTTTTAAACCAAGAACATATATTGGTACATTTTACATACAATGGTCACATTCATCACATTTATTTTCTACCTATACATGATGCATGTTGGTTCTCTCCCCTCTTCCCCGCCCCTCCCCTCTGTTCCCTCCCTCTTTAATGGGGAAATTTGATTCAGTTCTCATCCAGTTTCATTAGCAACCAGAATAGTGGAGACAATTGAGTTCATGAACAGAGGTGCCACTGTAATTAGTCTGCCACACTTAATCTCAGTCTCCTGCAAAGTCTCTGGACATGAGCAAAATGCAGACAAATTTTTTTGCTAGAGCATGACATACATGGTCTGGAGTCCAACAGCCAATGCAGTTCTTGTTCTCAACAAAAACCTCCTGATTCTGGTCTTTATCAGATGCATTTCTATGAGCACTCTGGTCTTCTGAGCTCTGACCAGAATCTCCTATCAAACTCAGCTTACAGCATTCCAGCACTGCTTCTTCAACTGCCCTCCCCAAACCTTTCCAAACTCTTCCCACAAGCCTGTTCCAAAGGCTTTGGAATCACGTGGCCAGGTAGGGTCACAGCAACAACCACCTTCCTCTAGTACTAAAATCTGTCTTCACTGCTGAGACAAACTATACAACACCCAAAATTAGAGCAGGAAAGGTTTATTTTTAGCTCACAGTTAGTAGAGGTTTCAGTTCATAGTTGGCTGGCTCCAAGGCAGGGTGGTGTGGCAGAGGGGCATCACAGCAGTGAAATAGTCCATGACAGGGTGAGCCGAAAAGCAACAGCAGAGAATCTCCCTTTCTTTCTATAAGCCTATTGGTTGGTGCCACCCACACCCAGAGTGGGGCTTCTGATTTCAGTAAATCCATTCAACCACACCCAGAACTATACTAAACAAATTAGTGTACTAATCCAGTACCATATACCCTTAATCCCAGGATCACACACCCATGATCCAGCCACCTTCCCAAAGGCCCACCTATGTGCTCATCATGCTTTAGGGGGGGATCTAGATATAGCCATAATAGATATATTCCCCCAAATCAAGCAAACACAAAAGAAGTTGAAAATGGAGGAAATTATGAACAAACACAGGACAGAAACTTAGAAACCAGATAGAAAAATACCAAGAACCTTACCTTATTAGTTATTATTTTATATAAAAATGGTTTAAACCAAAATGTAGAGTTACAAATCATTGAACTATGCACTGTCTACAACAGACAATTTTGATTCAAAGATGTTGCTATAGTGTGAATGTGTCTCCCAAAAAGTATGGGTTGTAAAGTGAGTCTCCAATGCAGTGGAGTTAAGAAGTAGGACCTGTGAGATAGAACAGTGAGGGAGCTGTTGCACCATGCCAGCCCCCTGGATTTCAAAAGATGTATTGGCCGGGTTCAAGGGAAATAATAAAAAGGCTTAAGGCTGAGAGTTTGATTTCTTGCTCTCCCTTGTGTGCTCTCTCCCTTCTGCCTGTCGTGAGATGACACATCAGGAAGGCTCTTGCTAGTCGCCAGCCCCTTGATCTTGGACTTCCACCTTCCGTGACTACAAGAAAAAAAACCTGTGATCATTATGAATGGTCCAACTGCCATATTCTGTAAAAGTAGCTCAAAATGGACTATAGTAGAAAATTGCTACTGAGGAGTTGGTCTATTATTATAAAAAATACCTGGAAATATAGAAAGCGCTTTTGGAGCTGAGGTAATGGGTAGAGACTAGAAATCTTTAGAAAAGAAGGCTATAAAAGGTCTAGATTATTGTGAATTGAGCATCAAGGACAATTCTAGTGAGGACTCCGAAAAACAAAAAGCAATGTGCGAAAAGCCTGGAACTTCTCATTGGTTTTGTAAGTGGTCCTGATCATGAAGTCAATAGAAATGTGGATGGTGAGCACATCTTGAATAGAAGTGAGGAACAGGGTAATGGAAATAAAGGCCACCGTGATTATGCACTTGCAAAGAACTTGGCAAGAATCTTGTCTGTGATCTAGGACTTTGTAGAAGACAGAACTTATGTGTGTTGAACTAGAGTAGGAAGCAGGAGAAATATCTAAACAGAAAAGTGTTTGAGATCCTGCACAACTTCTTTTGTCTGCTTACAATAAAATGAGAGAAGAGAAAACCGATTTAAAGATGGAATGTATCATTAGAAGAGGAATAGAATTAAAAGATTTGGAAATCCCTCAGACTGGCCATGGAGAGAATACAAAAATATGTTTAGGAGAGAATACTAAGGTTTTGGCTACATGACTTTTTACTAAAGAGATTAATATAAGAATGATCCCCAAAGCATTTCAAGGGTCTCTGAAACAAGATGTGACCTTGAAGGCAAGATTCCTGAAGGGCACCTGCGGGACTTCAGAATTCATCTGTAGGGCTGCCTCAGGACTCTGCTCCCTGAATTTCAGTGTAGCACTCCTCTGCCACCCCAGCCATGACCCACGTGGGCCCAGATGTGACTCCTGCACTAGCCGGGGAAGGCACAAGTGGTTGACCTTGGTGGAGTCCATGCGCTCCTGACCGTACACACAAAGTAATGTGGTAGAGGGGCCATGGCAGTCTCTGCCCAAATTCCAAAGGAGGTACTGGGTAGCCGAGGCCCAGGCAGAGACTTTTTGCAAGGGAAGAGCCACTGTGGAGAGCCCTCCTTAGGATAGTGTCTAATGGAATTGTGAGAATAAAACGGCCTCTGAAAAAACTCCAGCCTGGAAAAGTGGCGGGCATGAAACTCCACCCTGTAAGAGCTGCCAGGAGGATCGAGCCCAGCAAAAGCCATACGCAGGACAAGAGGTCAAAGGAAATCATTCTGACGTCTTAAGATTTAACACTGGTTTCCTCTTGGGTCCCAGAGACCAGTTATACCTTTCTTCTTGACAATGTCTCCCTTTTGGAATGCAAATATCTACTTTATGCCTGTCCCAATGCTGTACTTTAGAAGTAGCTTATTCTTTAAAATTTTACTGGATCACAACTAAAGAGAAATTTGCCTCAGAATTA
Source organism: Hystrix cristata (assembly GCA_004026905.1). Classification (NCBI taxonomy): domain Eukaryota; kingdom Metazoa; phylum Chordata; class Mammalia; order Rodentia; family Hystricidae; genus Hystrix; species Hystrix cristata. Next base: position 15,442 of record PVJO010006577.1, on the reverse strand, counting down.
AGTGTGCCTTGAGTCTCACCCAAACCCAATTCCAATGAGACACTGCACTGAGGCCTTTAAACTGGTATCAGAACATATTGACTTGTAGGTTATGGGGATGGAAGGGATGCATCTGTTATATGAAAAGAACACAAACCAGGTGAGCCCAGGGATAGAATGCTACAGTTTAAATGTGTCCCCGACAAAATACATGTACTGGAACCTTAATTCCTAATGTAAAAGCATTAGCAGATGGCACTCTTAAAGGGTGACTGGGCCATGAGGACTCCACCCTCTTGAATAGACTAATGGCAATTATAACAGAGTTTGAGGCTGGAAATTTGATCTCTTGCTTGTTCTTCTGCTGCTTTATTCCTTCTGCCTTCTGGGGTGGAATGACACAGGAAGAAAGTCCTCACTAGGTGCTAGTCCCTTAATCTTGGGCTTCCCAGCCTCCAGAACTATAAGAAATAAATTTCAGCTCATTATACTTTTCCCAGTCTGTGCTGTTCTGTTATAGCAGTGCAAAATAGACATGAGTATAGATATGTTCAAAATGAAAGGACAGGAAATATATTGCATGCAAATGGTAAGCAAAGGAGAGGCAGAATAGCTGCTAACATCAGCCAAAATAGACTTTAAGCAACATACTATTATCAAACACAAAGACAGTCAGACATTTTTAAAAAGATCAATTTATCAAGAAACCATAATAATTGTAAAATATATGCACTGAACAGTAGAATCTCAATGTGTTTAAAGCAAACATTCACAAAACTAAAGAGAAGCACAGACAGGTCTATGATGATAGTTGGAGACACCAGTATCATCAGTGAGTGGAATATCTACAGTGAAGATAGTTAAGCTATAGAGGACTTTGACAAGTCTATGGATCAAGAACTATGATAAAAACATACAACTCTCAGCTAGCAGAATTCACATTCTCAAGTGCACATAAAACATTCTCCAGGATAGACCACATATGAGGCCATGAAACAAGCTTTGGTAAATGTAAAACCATTTAACTCATACATATTATTTTCTTCTACTACAATAGAATCAATTTATATATTAATAACAAAATAAAAACAAAAAAGAAATCACAGGTATGTGGAAATTAAACAACTCATCCTTACATCGCCAGTGGGTCTGAGAAAAAACTCACAAAGAAAATTAGAAATTATTTACAAATGAATGAAAATAAAAACAACATAACAAAAGTAAAGGAATTCACCAGAAGCAGTGATCAGAGGCAATTTTATAGTAATAAAAACTTACAATACAGCTCAGTGGTAGAGTGCTTGGCGAGCATGTATGAGGCCATGGGTCTGAGCTCCACCACTAAAGAGAAAAATAAGCTATATTAAAAAAAAAAAAAAGATTGCAAGCCAACAACCTAAATGTATACCATATGGAACCAGAAAGAGAATAGAAACCTAAATGATAGCAAGAGGAAGAAAATACCAATTCTTATTTAGGTAACTAAAATGGAAAACAAAACTGGTACGAAGACCTGCTGGAGCAAAAAGCTGATTCTTTGATAAGATCAAGAAAACCAATGACTCTTTAGCCCTAGTAACAAAGGAAAAAGTAGAGAAGGTACAAAATCAGTAAGGAAAATAGACATTAAGGCAGATGTTCACAACAAAGGACTCTAACAGCATAATATGTACTCTTACAGAAAACAAATAACTTGTGTAAAACATACAAATCCCTAAAAGCACACAAATTACTGAAACTAACTCAATAAAAAAATATAAAATCCAGAAAGAAACAGACCTATAATGATTAAAATATGGAATCAATAATTTAAAACCTCCCAACAAAGAACAACATAGGTAAATGTTACCAAACACTTATAAAGAATTAACATGAATATTTTCCAAACTTTTCCAAAATGTTAAAGAGGAAGAATACTTTCAAATTCATTCTGTAAGATCATTTTAACCTATAAAAAATACAGATTTAAAACTTCACAAGAAAATGACAGCATCCCTTATAAATACAGATTCAGAACTGCTTCATCAAATACTAGAAATCCAAACTGAAGAGCATTTTAAAAATTTATACACCACTTGCCAAGTAGAATTATTCCCAGAATTGCACGGGCAGCTCACAATAAGAAAATTAATCAATATAATATACATTCATAGAATAAAAGGATAAATGATCATCTTGATTAAGGCAGAAAATACATTTGACAAAACCCAATACCCTTGCATGATTTAAAAGAAAAAAAGAACACTCAAAATAGCAGTAAAAGAGAATTTTAATATGATAGAGTGTTCCTGAAACCATAAAGCTAGTAAATACTACACTCAACAGTTATGGCAACTAGGGTGGAGTTTCAACTTGATTGGCTTTGGAATCTTACCCAGGGATTGGTGGATCACACTTCTAAATGTGTCTGGCTGGGTCATGGAAGCATGGCCTGGGTTCAGTGCCAAGTCTCTCATTACTTCTGCCCTTTTAGTTCCCTCCAGCACTCTTTCTCTGCTCTGTTTCCTAGCTGCCAGGAGCTAAGCAGTTGCTGTCTGCTGCACCCTTCCACTGTGGTGACTCTGCCTTGGAGCCAGCAGATTATGGAAAGAAACCATGAGCAAATTAAACCTTTCCTACTTTAAGTTGTGGATTTTCGGTATTGTATCTCAACAAGGAGAAAGCTAATACAATGGAGAAAGGCAAAAATATTTCCCCCAAGATCAGGAAAAAAGAATCAAAGATGCTTGCTTTCATTACTGCTATTCAACATTATACTGAAATTTCAAGCCAAAGCAATTAAGAAAGAAAAATAAATAAAAGATATACAAGTTGAAAAGAAGTAAACTATCTTTATTTACAGATTCATAATCTCATATATAGACAATCCCAAAGAACCCACACCAAAATAGGTGCTACTAAAATAGCACCTAGTACTAAAAAAAAAAAAAAAAAAAAAAAAAAAAAAAAAAAAAAAAAAAAAAAAAAAAAAAAAAAAAAAAAAAAAAAAAAAAAAAAAAAAAAAAAAAAAAAAAAAAAAAAAAAAAAAAAAAAAAAAAAAAAAAAAAAAAAAAAAAAAAAAAAAAAAAAAAAAAAAAAAAAAAAAATCGAAGTCACGAGGTAGGCAAGAACAAATCTGTGTTTGTATTTATCAGCAATGAACAATTCAAAAAGAAATTCACAAAGCAATTCCACCTGTAATATCTTCCAAAAGAATAAATTACTTTAAGGAAGTAAGAGAATTGTATCATACACTAAATATCTCAAAACTTGCTGAAAGTAATTAAGAAGAGCCAAATAAATGCAGACATTAGGTTCACATATTGGAAGAGCTAATATTGTTAAGGTCCCAATATTACCCAAAGTGATCTATAGAATCAGTGTAATCCCTATCAGAATTCCAAAAGCCAATTTTGAAGAAACAGAAAATGTAACCCTCAAATTCATATTGCAATCCTCAAATTCAATAGTTTAAAAAAAAGAATAAAAATTGAAGTTGGAGGACTTTTTCTTGATATTAACCCTTACTACAAATTTATAGAACTCGAACACTGTGGTCCTATCAGAAGGACATATATACAAGCAAACAGAATAGAATGGAGAGTTCAGTAATTAATCCATATATCTATGGCCAACTGATTACTGTGATAAGGGTACCATGACCATTACGTCAAGGGAAGAATATTCTCCACAACAAATGGTGTTGGAAAAACTGGATAGCCACGTGAAAAAAATGATGGTAGATTCCAACCTCTTACCATATATAAAAGCTAACTCAATATAGACTGACAATCTAAAAAGAAGAGCTAAAATCATACAACTTGTAAAAGGAATTATAGGGTTAAATCTGCACAACTTTGGATTTGGCAATAGATTCTTTGGCATGGTATCAAACACATGAAAAACAATAAAAAATAAGGTAAGTTGGACTCTATCCAAATGAAATTATTTTGTGCATCAAAGGACATATCCATTAAAAAGGCAATCTAGGGGCTGGGGATTTAGCTCAGCGGTTAAAATGCTTGCCTTGCAAACACAAGGACCCGAGTTCGATCCCCAGCACCAAAAAAAAAAAAAAAAAAAAAAAAAAAAAAAAAAAAAAAAAAAAAAAAAAAAAAAAAAAAAAAAAAAAAAAAAAAAAAAAAAAAAAAAAAGGCAATCTACAGAATGAGAAAAAATATTCTCAAATCACGTATCTGATCATAGTTCAATATCCAGATTATTTAAAGAACTCTTACAACAACAAAAACACCTAATTCCTAAAAGGCAAGGGACTTGCATAGCCATTACTCCAGGGAAGATATACAAATGAGCAATAAGTACATGAAACAATGCCCACCATCATTATTCATTAGGGAACTGCAAACCAAAACTACAAAGCAGTACCACTTCCCACCCACTAAACTGGCTACAACTGAAAAAAAAAAACCTGAAAATGTCAAGTGTTGGCAAGGAGATACAGATCCTTGAATCACAGTTCATTGTTAGTGCAAATGTAGAATTGCTCAGCTGCTGTTGGAAATCGTTTGGCAGTTCTTCAAAAAAATTAAACATAGAGTGGCTATATGGCTGTAATTCTCCTCCTGGGTATATACCCAAAAGTATTGAAATCAGAAATTTAAGCAGATATATATATTTTTTTTCAAGCAGATATACATATAAAATATTATATATATGTGGCTATTATATATAATTATATATAGTATATATGCTACTATATATAATTATATACAGTATATATGCTATTATAGATAATTATATATTCTATATATGCTATTATATACAATTATATATTGTATATATGCTATTATATGTTATATATATAATATGTATGTGTGTGTGTATAAATCATAGTACATTCATACAATGGAACATCACCCAGCTGTAAAAAAGGATAAAAATACTGAGACACACTGCAACATACATAAGCCTTGAAAATACTATGCCAAGGGAAGAAACCAGACACAAAAGATCTAGAGTAAGATGTGATTCCATTTACATGAAATTCTCATAATAGATAAACCCATACAGAGAGAACGGAAATAGGCAGTTGCCAGAGGTGGTTGGGTGAGAATGAGGAGAAGCTGCTTGCTAGGCAAGGGATTTTGTCTTGAAATGGTGGACGTGTTTTGGAACTGGTGGTTTTCACAACATTGTGAGAGTACCAAACACTGCTGAATTGCTCACTTTAAAATGTGAATTTTATGTTACATGCATTTCACCTCTTAAAGTACAGAGGCGGTGAGGAGAGCCGTCTATAGAAGACACATGTCTTTCTTCCAAATACCTAGTGATTTAGTGCTGTACTTCCCCTATCGTGGTCTGCCAAGAGCTCCTTAAGGATCAGACACTTCAAGTTGTATTGGCTCTGAAGCATTGTAGAAATAAGTGGCAAAACAAAAGTCAGCCCTGCAATCTTCTTTTGCACTATCTCTCTCAAAACAAGTAGATTTATGGGTTAACTTGCAAACAGTTCAAAACAGACGTGTGGATGTATAAACGGCCTGCAGAATCCAAACGGCCCCACAACATGACTTTGTGTCTCTTTCCATGGAATGAAGAACATGTTCCTCATCTGGAGAAAATAATCAAACATGCCGTAGACCCCTGTATATCTGAAAACTTCAACCATGTGTCAGCCCTCTCAATTTTCTTTGGTTTTTCCTCCTCCTTCCTGGCCTTTGTTTACATTCTATGTTGGGAACTATGGTGGTATCATTGGTCATATGAAACTGAGAAGACAAAAATATGGATGAGCTTCAGCAACAACCTCAAAAGTTGTGAATTTTTTACAGTGAAGCCCGTAGATGATGATTTAACACAGAGGCGCCCCACAGCCGTGCCGCAAGCAGTACTGTCCTGTTGGGAACTGAGCCACACCACCGCTCTCCATCAATCCTATCACCACCTGAGCTCGGCCGCCTGTCAGTTCAGCAGCACATTCAATGCTCATAGGAGCGCGAACCCTTCTGTGAACTCTGGAAACAAGGGTGCATTCTCCTGTGACTCGCCCCAGGCCCCACCCCCACCCCTCCATCCTCCACACCCACATTCCAACTCCAGTGGAAAAACTGTCTTCCACAAAACCCGTCCCTGATGCTAAAAATATTGGAGGCTACCAACTTAATACATTCATTACAGAAGTTACAGTTATACAATGGAACATAACTTATTGTTTAGGGCAAATGACTGCTTTTCTAAATTAATTTCATTTATAATTGATTCCAAACTTTTAATGAGTATACAAAGAATGAAATACATACTGACAAAGAATTTTTAAAAAGAAAAGTGGCTATAACTTGTCTTCAGGAGCAGAAGGAATATTTTACAAAGATTTAAACGCAATGAGAATTTTGTAAGTATTATCAGAGGCTTCAAAGAGAAAATCATTCAGATTAATTCCAATAATGGGTCAAATGTTTGCCCATTGGAAAAAAATCTAAATAAAGTAGTTGTAAGTCCTTGTGTTAAAAGTGAAACATCTGGTGTTACTTTAATTGCAATTTTAAACTCAGCTAAGAATAACTTTGACAATTTGTTGTGCAGTAAATATACAAATAAAAATTTTAATGAAGTATAGCCTCATATCTTTAGCAAAAAGAACGTTTTTGCTAAATTAATGGACCTATGAGACAAAAATGCATTTGAAAACTTTTGTAGCACAAACATAATTCTTGATTGCTTTTAAAGAAGCGTCAATACTCTAACGATCGAGATAAAAACTGTAGTCAAAATATATTACTATTTACATAAACACAGAGTAACTGAATGACAATATTAGTGTAACAAACATGTTGGCTAAAAAATTCAGTTTGGCAGTACAGGCTTCCATTTTATTGTTTGATACCAAATTTTAAAAGTTCTCAAGCCTTTGAAGGAAGTATTATGCAAGCCAACTTTAGTGTCCAATGATGGTGTTAAGCATTGTTTAAATGACTCTTCTAAACTTGGCATGCATTTTATTAAAAATCAGCTATAAATCTTTAATCATCATATTCAATAAAGGGCACGCCAAAAAATTCAGCTTTTGAGCTTTTAGCAAACTGAGAATTTTGAAAGCAAAGCTTGCAAACAAGATGACATTTAAATCTAATGCTGCAAAATCCAAAAAGAAAGTGCACACATTAAACAAAGACAATCTGAATGGTGTTCAAGGTTTAATTTTTAAATTCTATAATTACTCTTTCAAATATCTCAACTCGTGGGAAAGACCTTTTTAACAGAGATCTTATTTTTATTTCATACAATTCATTTTCAGCAAAAAAGCAGAATAAAATTGGGATGACCTCTGTTTTGTAGCATGTACACTTGGTGAAATGGTCAAAATAATTATGACTGGGGTTGGGGATTTAGCTCAGTGGTAGAGCGCTTGCCCGGTAAGCACAAGGCCTTGAGTTCGATCCCCAACACCCCTCCCCCCCAAAATTATAAATATTGATCATTTATTTGATGAGATTTGGTTGTAAAAATATTTTTCAAGGAAAGGTACACTTGACTGCAGCAAAATAACAGTACACAAAACACATGGTATAAAACAGATACCAATTTTAATACAAAAAATAGAATTATGAATCACTTCAATTTAGCAATATTTTCTCTGAAATTATGTCAGCCCTTGTAAAGAAAGTAATTGTTCATTTAGAAAAATTATGATTTAGAGAAAGACTAATCAAGATCATCAACCAATTGAAATTTATTACCGAAATTTACAACTCTGAAAACTTTTCAATCAATTCTATTTGAAAAATAATATCGTATCAAATTAAAATATTCTTAAAAATATTGGTGACACAAGTGAAACTACAAAATTGATGAAGATACATCAGTTTGTACCAAGCATAAATTACTTGTGTATTTTTTTTTATTTTGGGAAATCAGTATAAGATTTGTCTTATTCTGCATTAATGTATACAGAAAGACATCATTATTGTTCTACAAGTAATTCATAAAAATATTTGTGAAAAGCAATCATATATAATTAATATGTATAATAATTATATACTATATATAATTAAGTATCATATATTCTAATATACAATTATATAATATAATACATAATTATATTAGATATAATATGTATATTAGAGAATTGCAACACTGTAACCTGGTGGCTTGCTGCTGCTGACACCATCCATAAATCCGTTGTTTTCTACTTTACACATATTGTACATAGTAATTATTTGAACCTATTACGCATAATTATTTCTCTTTTTCTGACCTTGAGGTAGCAGTTACAGGGTACCAAAGAAGGATCATCATATTATCTCCAAGACCAGATAAACAAATAAGTGTAAAGAGTGGGAGAAAGAACATAGTTTGGGAGTTACAGAAGGACATAGTAAGAACATGCTTGTCAATCTTGCTTTTGCAGTCTGTTTTGTTTTGGGGTTTTTTTGTTTTGTTTTGTTTTGTTTTGTTTTGGTGCTAGGGATCAAACTCAGGGCCTTGTTCTTGCAAAGCAAGTGCTCTGCCACTTGAGCTAAATCCCTGGTCCTACTTTTGCAATCTGAAGACAGTCATTTTTTGGTATCTGAAGACAGAGATTTCCAGAACTTCCAAAGATATCAAAATCTGTAGATGCCCAAGTCTCTTATATAAAATGGCACAATATTTTCATAAAACCCATGTTACATCCTCTCATATACTTTAAATCATCTGTAAATTATGTATAATACCTAGTAAAATATGAATGCTTGTAAGTAGTATTATATTTTTTTGCCTAGGGCGTAACAATAAGAAAACATGATCTGTGCGTGTTGATTCGGGGGTGTCATTTCTAAAAATACTTTCAATCTGCAGTTGATTGCACCCCAGTATGTAGAACCTGTGGTCCAGAGGGCCAACTACAGCTACATGCTGAAAGAGAGCCCAAATCAACTATGATGGATGTGATCATTATGTTTATCTACAATGTACCAATACATGTTCTTCATTAAAAAAAAAAAAAAGCCCAGTCCCTGACCCAGCTCACTCCATTTTGTTTCTCTGACTCTATCTGGCCTTTCAACTGTTTCCTTCTGAGTTCACCTGAGTCATTTGGATCCCAGGAACAACAGGTCTAACTGACACGCATTTTATGACAAAGGATAGAAACTACTCCCCAAGCAAAGTGACTTTCTTGACGCCAATGAAGTTCTGCTTGGCCAATGCAGAAAAAATGACCCAAAATTATGATTAACTGGACCACAGCCGGACCAAGACAACCTGGCCTGCTAACCACGGAAGCCCCCTGCCCTGGCTTCTCTCTCTTCTTCCTGTATCACTCAAATGATGTCAACCCTTTTGTGGTGCTGGGGATTGAGCCCGGGCCTTTCACCTGAGCCGCATCTCCGGGCTTTTTTAATGTTTTATTTTTGAGACAGGGTTTCACTAAGTCACAAAACTTCCCTGACTGAGAATGGATTTACAGTCCTACTTCAGTTTCCCAGAGTGCTGGGATTACAAGTTTGTGCCACCAAGCCTAGCTAGCTACAAGCACTTTGAAGACCGACCTTAGGTCACTAGGCCTTTGTACGTCCTGTGTGGTGACTCTGAGAGTAAAGCATTAAGTCCCTTTCCTGCCCTCGCTACTGTTCATTTCTCAGGTTGACTTCTGGGACAGGTAGCTGAACCTTGTCACTTCACCAGAGCTGGGAAGCCTTCACCCTACCTCTGGAAACGCAAAAACTTCACTAGAGTTCTCTGCTATCTATCGTTCCCTTGCCATTCTCATCAATGTCCCCAGATGACCTGTTGAGGAACTTGAAAGCTGCCACTATCTAGCGGTTCAAATCTCACTAATTTCCATGTCCTTCCTTAAATCCCTAGTTTTCTGGTGTGTGTGTGTGTGTGTGTGTGTGTGTGTGTATGTGTATGTGTGTGTGTGTACTGATTCCTTCCATATTTAGCCTGTCTGTGTCAAACCTCACTTTCCAACTCCCTCGGCTTGATTTGCCAAACCTGTGGTTAAATTTGGCACATTGATGGTAAGGACACTCCCGAACACAATCCGCCAACAGATTAGGAGGTGATACAGATGAATCAAAATGTCCAGATGGGGTTTTCAATGGCTCAAAGGAAAACTATAATGAATTTCTCCTGTTTCTGGTCCCTAAAGTAGACAACAACAGATTTACGGATGGTGTCATCTGCAATAAGTCCTCCGGGTCACAGTGCCGCGATTCTCTTGTTTGGCTGAGATTCACTGGTTGTACTAATTACTGAGATGGCTTCATGTGTGATTATGCCAAACAGCGTCTTTATTTGTGTGGTTTAGTATTCTAGTGAAAGAGAAGCAAGAATGGCTTCTAGCCCAGGAATGCACTTGTGAAAGGACAAAGCAAACAAAAGGAGCAGAAGAATAACTGGCTAGAAGTTTTAAACAAATGCTTCCCTTTAATAACGTTTACTGGTAAAACAAACACAGAAGAGAATGACCGTGCTTGGCTCTCAAAGCAAGATGAGCTAAGTGTTTTCAACAAATTCTTAAATTAGAAAGCTTACGTTTTCCTGGGTGCCAAGGAGTGAAATTGCATCCACATTCCAAACCCCATGGCCTTCTGGGTGAAGGCAATTAAATCACAAGAGGCACCCAATTTTTTGAAGCTAAAGTCCTAACAATAAAAGCAGACTTTACCTCCAGTTACAGAATTACGAGGAGTCCAGTAACAAGTGGTTTTTTTCTCTTTTCCAACAGGTTTCTGACATGCTTGTTTTATGTGTTTAAATCTATTCACTCTGTGGCTAAGAATTGCCATCTTTCTCCCTGCTTCTCACTATGCTGGCTGCCCTTTTCCCCTTAGTGACAACCTCCTGCTTTCCACTCCTACTCCTACTTGGCTGGACACTCAAATTCTGTGGTCTTCTTCCAACCCCAGATGTTGACCACATATTTCCCGGTTTTTTAGCTGTGATGTGTCAGCTAACTCTTTCAAACCCCATATGTATGCACTCACTCAACTCTCTCCATGAGACCAAAGTAGGGAACATCTCTCCCCCCAGAGTCCCCCAGAGCAGTGAATTTTTATTAGGTCCCAAGTGAACAGCCATGTACTTTTCCTAATCTAGTCTCTGCAACTCGCACGGCCTTACATTCAGCAAAAAAGAATAAAAATTGCCCCTTCCCTCCAATAAACAGCCCTTGTCCTCAGACCAAGCTCACAAGTAATATCTCCCTCTTGCTGGTCCACTCATTCAACAGTCATTTTCTGATAACTCATGTGGGCCAGGCTCTGAGTCAGAAGACAAATACAGAGAGGAAAGACACAGTTCCTGTTTGTATTAGTTACCCAGGGTGTCAGGAAAAGGAAAAATGGACCACAAACTGGGTGGTTTAAACACAGAAATCTGTGTCTCACAGTTCTAGGGGACAGAATTCAAAATCACAGGGTCAGCAACAACTTTGGTTCTGGAAGCTCTGAGGAGCGACAAGTGCCTCTGTCCCAGCATCCGCTGGCTGCTCTCAGTGCCTTCTTCTCTGTGTGTCGCCGTCTCCTTTCAGACATCTGCTAAGGACACTAGTCATTGAATCTAGGACCTAAACTCATCCAGTGTGACTTCATGTTACATTAACATCATATCTGAGAAGGCTTTATTTCCAAATTAGGTCATACTTTGAGGTTCTGAGTATACTGGTTGACTATTCAGCTCAGTACGCTTTGCTTAAAAAATTCATTCTACTCATCGGCCATTCTACTTATTGGCCATTTGGACTTCTCCCAAGAAGTGTCTATTCATTTCATTGGCCCATTTATTGATTAGTTTATTTGACCTTCGGTGTTTTTATTAGTTCTTTGTGTGTCCTAAATATGAATATTCTGTTCAAAAAGTAGATAGCAAAGATCTTCTTCTATTTTGTGTGCTGTCTCTTTCCTCTGTTGATCGTTTCCTTTGTTGTACAGAAGCGTTTTCATCTGATGTGGCCCCATTTAGGAAGCCTTTGCCTGTGTCAATAACTTCCAATGTTTCCCCTATATTTTCTTCCAAAGTTCCAGTTATAGGTCTTTGATTGATTTCATGTTGACTTTTGTATACAGGGTGAAACATAAGGATCTTGTTTCTGTCTTCTCCATGGGGATGTCCATTTCTCCTAGCACCATTGTCTTTTCTCCAATGTATGTATTTGGACCGTTTCTCAAAAATCAGATGGTTGTTGTTGTGTGGTTTTGTTTGTTTCCATGTCCTCTCCAATTTGTCTACATTTTGGTATCGTTACTACAACTTTGTAGTAAGGTTGAAATCGGTTAGTGTGATGCCCCCAATATTGCTCTTTTTAGATCTGGATTGCTTTGGCTGTTCCGGGTCTTTTTTGACTCCACATGGATTCTAGGATCACTTTCTCTAGTTCTGTGGAGGTTTCATTTGTATGTTAATAAGAATTGTATTGAATTTGTACATTATATTTTGGTAATATGGCCATGTTAATAGTATTAATTGGGCTATCCATGATCAGAGAAACTCTTTCCATTGTTTAATGTCTCCTTCCATTTCTTTTTAAATTGTTCTATAATTTTCATTGTAGAATTCTTTTACTTCCTTCATGAGTCTTATTCCTAGGTATTTTATTGTATTTTATTTTATTTTTGAATGGAGTTGTTTTCCTTATTTCTTTCTTAGAAATAGACCCCTCCCATACCACGCTGTATCCAGAATCATTTGGACACATATCACCTTTTCAATCCTTTGAATAAAACTGAACCATGTCTCCCCAGAGGCTTTCAGACAAATTCTAGCCTCTTAGCAAAATCAGAGACAAAATATCTGTCCCTAGTCTCTTGCTTCATCTTTTCCCAAAGCTTCCCTCTGCCTCCAAGACTTGAGTTCACTTTAGGCTTTTAATCACTTCTTTTCCTGTCATACCCACTCCTCAAATTAGTCAAGTTCTTCAGGAAGCTTTCCAGACCCACTGTTTACCTTTACTCTATGAAAAATAACCTACTTAATGTTTATTTTCTTACATAATGCTCCAATATCTATTTCTGTTTCAGCCTGACTCTTGGCTACAAAAAAAATTTTTTTTTTACAGTAAGCTACAAGCTCCTTGAAAGCATATTGCTTGCCTTCTTTTTGTCCCAACTCACAATGCTCAATGCAGAATCTTCCCCATGGACTCAGCGTGAGCCTGACCATCTCAGCACCACCATGGAGAGGCTCATGGAGCCCAGCAGGAAGCTGCCATGAGCCAGGAGCACAGAACTCACCAGTGACCAACCCTTATGGCACCATGGTCTTGGGCGTTTGCCCTCCAGGACATGATAAACACACTCATGTTGTTTAAGCTCCCTGGACAGCCTGAACGAACTAATACTAATATATACACATCTATCAAAGATACATGTATATCAAAGATAATGGGACCAAATCTTGTCTTCTGTAAGGTTTGGCAACTGACCTCAAATATAAGCATTTACCTCTGGACAGACAGTTCTAATCTTCTCATCTACATTTCCATCCAACTTGATTATCATAACTTTGTATGAAGTTTTGATATCCAGAAATGTGAGACCTCTTCCTTTGTTCCTTATCAAGAGTGCTTTAAGTCTTCTGGCGTCTTGTATTTCCATACAAATTTTAAGGTCATCTTGTCGATTTCTGAGAAACAAGCTGTTGGTAGTCTGATAGGGAGGCCACTGAACTGTATTATAAATTAAAGAAGTGTTGGCATCTTGGCAATATTAATTCTTCCAATTCATGAGGATGCTTAAAAGTTGTACATTTCTTTGGGTACATTCAACTCTAACATTTTATTCTTTATGATGTTTTTGTAAATGGAATTGTTTTCTTAGTTTTATTGTATTGTTCATTCCCAGTGTACGGAAATACAAGTGATTTTTACATTAATTTGTATCTCACAATCTTTTGACCAAGTCTATTATCTTTAATAGACATATTTGGGAATTTTTAAGGGTTTTTGATATATAGAATGTCATTTGGAAATACAGATCAGAGATAGTTTTACTTCTTTCATTCTAATATAAATACCTTTTACTTCATTTTTTCACCTAATTCTTTTCCCTGGAACTTCTGGTACAATGATGAATAAAAACAGCAAAAGTGGACATCTTTGCTTTGTTCATCCTATTAGAGGCAAAGTGTTTCACCATAAAATGATATCATCTCTGGAGTTTTCCTAGATGTTGATGAAATTCCCTCCTATTTCTAGTTTGTTGAATGTTTATATGAAGGATGTGGGGATTTTTTTTTTTAAATGTTGTTTCTGCACCTATGAGATGATCCTGTGGTTTTTCTTCCTTCTTCTATTAATATGGTGAATTACATTGGTTGATTTTCATGCGTTCTAGAACCTTGCTTTCTGGAGTACATCACACTTGGCTAAAATGTATAATTTTTATATGCTGCTTAAATTAGTTCGCTAGCTTTTTGTACAAGACTTTAACACCTATGTTTATAAGATATTATTCTGTAGATTTTTGCTCAGATCTCTTCACCTGGTTTTGATATCAGGGTAATACTGACTTCAAAGAATAATATTAGAAGTATTCCTTCCTCCTGCTCTACTTTTGAAAAAGTCTGAGAAGGATTGGTGTTAATTAATTTTAAATGTTTGCTAGAATTCACCAGTGAAGCCATCTGGTCCTGGGTGTTTTTGTGGGAAATTTTTTAAAGTGCTAATTCACTCTCTTTGTTTTAGATCTAGACATATTTTCCATTTGTTTTTGAGTCCATTTTGATAGTTTGTAGCTCTGTAGGAAGTTCATCTAGGATGTTTGAGTTATTTGTATGCAATTTTCACAATGTTCTTTTATAAACCTTTTTATACATATAATCTGTTCAATAAAGTGAGAAGTCATGACTCTATGCTAATATAATTAACTAATTAATTCAGTAGCATGAAAACTATTTTTTACAAGTATGTCAACTAACTACACTCCTGTACCACATGACAATATTTCACTCAACACTGAACCGCATATACAAAGGTAGTCCCATGAGATTACAGTGGGGCTGAGAATTTCCTATTGTCTCATGATGGCACGGCCCTGGTAACGTAGCACGACGCATCATGTGTCAGTGGGGTGATGATGGTGTAGACTTACTGTATTGCCAGTCACTTAGAAGTATAGTTTATACAAGTGTATAGTGCATACTAGCTGATGATACATTACTGTTACTGGTTCATGCACTTACTATACTTCATGTCATTATTTTAGAGTGTGTTCCTTCTACTTATAAAAAAGTTTGTGCAAAAGCAGCATGCCATGTGTTGCTGGCCCCAACCTCATTCATCTCTTATTTACCACATCTCTTGAGTGCATCAAGAAGCCATGTCCAGTGTCAGCCTACACCCTCCAGATTCATGTAAGTACATTTTTTGATGCTTGCCTAATGATGGAATCACAAGATGATGCATTTCTCAAAATACATCCTTCATTAAGTGGCACATGACTGTATAGAAGGAACGATAAAATTTAAGCCTCTGCTAGCACTAGTTAACGAATGTTTCATGAAGAAAAGGTTATTCATACAGTCTCAAAATATCCCTATA